>PVJX010050872.1:0-10514 GCA_004027295.1 Dolichotis patagonum | reverse complement strand
TTATTTTGGTTATGGCTGTTTGGAGTTCTATATGCTTCACTTATCCAGATGTCTGTTTCTCTTCTGATGTTTGGGAAGTTTTCAGCTATTACTTCTGTAAATATCCTCTTGATATCATTTGGGCTGTCCCCTTCTTTTTCATTTATCCCTATTAATCTTATGTTATTTTTCTTTGCATCATCTTGCAGCTGTTGAATTGCTATTTCCTGATTCTTTGTTACTTTTAAAAGATCTTGTCTTTCCTGCTCACTGGCTGCAATCTTATCGTCGAGGTCTGAAATTCTATCTTCACTTTCATTGAGGTGGTTTTTACAGGTTTCAATAGAATTTTTGATTTCCTGTATATGTCTTTGAATCTGCTTTATGCATTGTGTTTGTTTCTTACATTGTTCATTCAGGGATTCTATCTGTTTGCTTTGTTCCTCTAATTTTTTAGCTGTGTTTTCACTAGATGCGTTCACTATTTCTTTCACTATTTTTATCAATTCTTCTTTTACCTGGGCAAGTATTTCTAGTTTGAATTTCTCCATAGCTTTCCCTGGTTGCATATTTATTTCATTTGATATCATTTCAGACATTGCAGGTGTATGGCTTCTTTTTTCTTCTATGTACTTGGCTTCTAAGCTTTCTTGGGGAGGGCTAGAGCTTTGAGCCTGCCTTTTGGTCTTTCCTTTTGTCATTTTTCTATATTTCCTTGCTTTGAGCGGTGTTCCAAAGCTTTCTCTGCATGCATGGTGAATTACCTCTTGCACCCTCAGTTCCTGGAGGGGCAGTGGCTCCCCCACAGGCTCTTGGCTTCCTCACAGTGCCCTTACTCCCCTCTGTGGGCTCCTGGCTCCCTAAGTTTTAAGGTGAATGCTGGGTGTGGTCAACCCAGAGCCTGTGGAATCTCAGGCAGGCCAGGCCACTGTACTTTGTCCCAGGCAGGTCTCCAGGAGTTTCCCTGTGAGTGAAGGGTGGACCTTCCAGTCCCAAACAGTCAGGACGAGATGCTGGTCTCCACAGACTTTCAATCCAAACAGCCCGGGCCACTCTGTGGGTCCGGGAGTTTCCCAGTCCCAAAGAGTCAATTATGTAGTTTTAATTTCTTCTTGGTTTAATTTTTGAAATTCATAATGTATTTAAGACTTCATCAGTAACTTCTGAATTCTTTAATTTATTAGTGTATGTTTTGGTTATGTTTCTCTTATTGCTGAGGCAAAATATCTGACACCCAAAAATGCAGGAAGGAAAGGTTTATTTAGCTCACAATCTGTGGAGTTTTCATTCTATAATCAACTGGCTCCAAGAGTCATATGTGTTAGAGGGCAACTGTTCATGGTGGGGGAAACCAGCACAAGCAACCAGAGCAAAAAAAAGGGAGGAGAATGGAGAGAAGACCCTTTCTGTCCTTTATGTTGTACATAAGTCACACCCACTTGGATTTAGCACTCACACTCATAATCCCAACATTGGACCATGAGTCATTGCCAAACTCTAGAAGCCCTTCTCCATGACTGCATGAGGATTTGATGGGAGATCCAGCCTAAAACAACAGTGTATAATTTTGTGAAGTACTGATCAATATGGTTTTTTGGTCAGTATCCATTGTGATTTCACATTTTTCATTTCTAATTGCATTGATTTGAACATTTTCTCATTTTTATTATGCAAAAATTGGCTAACAATGTGTCTATTTTGTTTATTTTTTAAAGCAAACAACTCTCAGTTTCATTTTTTTTGAGACAATGTCTTACTATTTAGTTAAGGCTAGCTTTGAATTCACTTTGTAGTCCAGGCTGGCCTCAAACTTGTGGTGATCCTCCTGCCTCAGCCTCCTGAGGGCTGGTATTGCAGCATGTGCCACCATATCTAGTTGTATTATTTTCTTAGTTTCAATTTTATTGATCTGGTCTTTAAAATTTGTCATCTTTTACTAGATTTGTGCTTGTATTGTTCTTATTTTTCTAGGACCTTAAAAGTACGTCATTAGGTTTTGTATCTGAGCTCACTATGTTTGCAATAATGTGCATTCATAGCTATAAATTTTCCTCATAGGATTGCTTTCATTTTGTCTCATAAATTCTGGTATGTTCTGCTGTCATTGTCACTTAGTTCTAGAAACTCTTTTATTTCTTTCCTGACTTCTTATGCATCCGATTTTTAAGTTGACAGTATATTGTTTATTTTCTATGCATTTTAATAGTTTTTATTGTTTTCACTTGTCAGTGATTTCTAACTTCATGCATGGTATAATTTCAATTCTTTTGCTTTTACTTAAGGCTTTTTTGGATATAATATGGTCTAGTTTGGAGAATTCTGTGTCCTGCTGAAAAGTGTGTAATCTTTTCTTTATGGATGGAACACTTGGTAGTTATCTATTAAGTTCATTTGCTTGAAGGTTGTTAATCAACTCTGATATTCTTTCATTGATATTTTTGTCTATTTGAACTGTCATAATGGAGTATTGAGGATACTCATCAAAGGTGCATTTATCAGTCTTCATATCTGATCTTTATGTCCAGTAGTACTTTTATGAAGCTGTGTGCATCATTGTGTGGTGTCTATATGTTAATAATTGTTGCCAGTTCCTATTTTAGTTTATGTGCTTCCAACACAAGCATTGTTGCCAGTTCCTGTTGGATTGTTCCCTTAACCAGTGTGTATTAACTTTCCTTGCCTTTTTTGATTATTTTGGTTTTGAAGTCCATTTTTTCTGAATATAGTTAGATATCCCTGCTTTTTTGTGTTCCTGTTCCATTAGTTGTTGTTTTGCAAATTTTAAAAAATGTTTTGCTACTGGGATTGCACTCATGACCTCATAGTTGCCAGGCAGGCATTTATGCTACTGAGCTAAATCCCTTGTCTCTGTTTTACAAACTTTGGTTTTTAGTTTGTGAATTTCTTTTGGGGTTAATTGTGTTTCTTATATATAGTGTAATTTTAGATTTTGTTTCTCAATTTATTTTCCTAATCCATGTCTTTGACTGATAAAATGAGATCATTTATATTGACACTTATTACTGACAAGTATTGACTTTTCCAGTTGTTGCCTTATTTTCCTGTTATTGATTCCTTTTCACTTTTACTTAACTGCTCAGCCTACCTCATGTATTAGGCTATTTTTCATTGTCTGTTTTGAGGGTATCCTTAAAAATTTTTTACATGCTTGTTTTGTAGTCACGAATTTCTTTAGGTGCTCTTTATCATGAAAGTATCTTATTTCTCATAAATTTGGAAAGATAATTTTGAAGGATATGTCAGCTTGGCTTGGAAATTGTTTTTGTTTTTGTACCTGAAAAACTTCACTCAGAGCTCTCCTCACCTTTCTGGTTTGGGTTGAGAAGTCTGCTGTAGTACTAATGGGTTTTCCTTTATAAGTAATACATTGCTTTTCTCTTTTTTTTCTAAAATTGTGGTTGTGTGCTACAGTTTTGAGATTTTGACTATGATGTGTTGTGGAGAGGTTCTTTTCTGATCATAGCTATTGGGGGCTCTATATCTCTCACATATTTATGTGTTTAATTATTTTATTCTTATTTGTAAAGTTTTCAGTTACTATCCCAGTAAACATGTTATTTATGCTGTTTGTGCTATCTTCTGATTTATTCACTAATTCAAATAAACCTTATATTAGTATTTTTTATCATCTGGGAGTTGTTGAATCCATTTTCACATTCTCTTGTTGTTTTTGAGATATCATTTATTAACTGACACTGAAAACAGCCCTGTATTCCGGTTCTGAGACTCTATTCCCCCATCAGTTACTTCTGCTGCCAATACTTTCAATAGACTTTTTAATCTTCTGAATTCTTACTTAGAGCTTTTTTTGGACTATAATTCTTTTTTATACTGTTCATGAATGTTTTGCATCATGTTCTGTAGCTCTTCTATCTTTTTATTTGCATCTTCTTTACATTTACTGTTGATTTGATTTAATTTGCCCTTATACTGTAACTTATCTTGTAACATATCTTTTGTGATTTTTTTCCAGTTACCTTATTGAACTGCTTTGTCATTGTCCCTGATATTATTTCAGATAATTCAGTGGTAAGGCTTTTGGTTTTCCTCTATTCTGTGCCACATGGATCAGCTTTGGGGGGATTGTGGAAGGTTTTGGAGTTTTTCTGTTTGCTTAACATCACATGATTCTATTTTTGTTTGTTTGATTGTGTTGCAGTTTGTGGGGTTTTGTATTGGACAGTTTTGCCTCTAGTATAGAGAACTCTTTAGTTAATGAGTACTTTTCAGTGGTGTCTTCTGAGTGTGACTAACTTACTTGCTTTTGCCTCTGTCCCAGCATCCAACCATATCCATTTAGTTGATATTGGAGGTTTTAGCATACTGGCCCAGATTCTAGTTCTCCTGAAATTGGCTACAGTATTGATAATGACCCCACAGCAATCCAGATATTGTCATATCAAGAAAACCAATAACAGCAGCTATAACACTTTGGCTATAGTAACAAAATTAGCATCAATTATAGTATTAAATATGAAATGAACATAGACAAACCCTAAGTACCAATAAAGTACCACCCTTGTCCATAGGAAAGAGGTCTATAATTATAGTATGGACACTAGCAATTCAAATATTGATCTACAGTTGACCTACAGTAAATATCTACTAAATGGGACAACTTACCCTGTATTAACAACAGCACAGTATTCAACAACAATAGTGTAAAATTAACTATGATTCATAAATCTTAGTAGTTATACTAGTACAGGTGGTGGAGGTGGGGAACTGGAGAATAAAAATTAAACAGTTAATGAATGGGACATAAGAAGGAGGACAGAAAAGTAAGATAGGGGATATTATTAAGAAATAGAACTAAATAAATAGTGACAGATAACAGTCATTTCAGAGAACAAAAAAGAAAAAGGAGGGAGAGAAGGAGGAGGAGAAGACAAAAAGAAGAAAGAGAAATAGCAAAAACAGGATATAAAAGAACAAATAAAGAACAGAAGATAAGTTTGAAGGGAGAAAGATAAAAGACAAAAAAGAAACTAAGAGGAAAAAGTTGAGAAAATCTACAAACTTTGTATACTCCTGATGCAAGGACAATAAAAATAATACAAAATATTTTAAAAAATCAAAAAAATATTGTCAACAAAAAAAACTCCTGTGTTTTTGAATGAGTAGTTTCATTCATGGTCTGTAGTTGGGGGATCCATCCATATATGATTTTCTATGACTAGTTTTAGAGTCTTTGGGTCTTTGAGGTGTTGTCCTTTTCCTAGAGGTCTCTCTGTTCATTCCTCCAAGACTGTGGTTACTGTGTTAGCCCAGGCATGTCCTTGCTTACGTTGGTAGATGGGGCTCTCTGTTGTCTGCTGAATTTAGGAGGCAAGGCAGTAATTCAAGTGTATTGTTGGCATAAATGTCAGTAGTCTTTATGTCTGGTTGGTCTCTTGCTTTCCTGGGTGTTGTCTTCAACTAGGATTGTGTCACATTTAGTCTTTGTTTCTGCTGCCTTTTACTTTGATCTCTGGGGTCAGGGTAACAATCTTCCACCATGGGTCTACTTTCTCATGTGGGGGCAGGGCACTGCTCCTCTTGAATGTGTCTGCTCTATCATGTGGGGCAGGACACACCCATCACAAGTATGTTGTCTCATGTAGGGACAGGATGCCACTCCTCTAGCTCATTTTTACTTTCTCAAATAGGGGTGGGCATCATCTTGCGTGTCATTTCTCATGTAGGAGTAGGGAGACACTCCAGGTCTACTCCTTGTGCTAGTGTATTTAGTAGGTGCTCATTTGATTATATATTTACTTGTTTGTGGTAGAGAACATACTCTTGAAACAAATGCACAGCAGTTCAGCAGTAAATATTTATATATCAACTCTCCCAGCTGAGCAATAAACACTGTATGATGATACCTGACTATGTACATCTGTTATTCTTCACTCTGTGTTCAGTAGTCTTACATTCATAGCTTGAAAACAGCTGGGAGAATTTACATCACAGGAATTGGCAAACACTATGGATCAGGGCATTTTTAAATCCATGGAGTTGACAATCTTTGCAAATAATAAGTTTTACATTCATTGTTCCCAGCTGATCAGAAAGCAGATCAATTATAGACATATACAACACAAGTTATGGTGCACTTAACTTCATCAGACAAATAATAATAGTCATAAAGGATAAAAACATCAATATAATTATAATAGGAGCACCAGTACCCCACTATTACAAATAAACAGATCAGTTAAACAAAAAAAATCAAAGAAGAAATATTAAAGTTGAATCAAACCTTTGAACAAACTGACATAGTAGATATGTATAGAGTGTTCCACACAGAAAAAACAGAATATGCTTTCCTTACAGTAGCATATAGAATTTTCTCAAAAATATATAGTAAGCTTGTGTTAATAAAAAATATCAAAATTTTACCATGCATATTAATAGATCATAGTGCAATGAAATTAGAAATAATTAGCAAGAGAAACCACAGAAATTATGCAAATTATTTAATAAATAATGCAAACATACAGAAATTAAACAATACATTCCTAAATAATAAGTCACAGGAGAGGTTAAAAAATAAATCAGACAATTCTTAGCATGAAATTATAGTGCCAGTATAACCTGCCAGATCTTAGGAGACACAATGAAAACAGTCCTATGAGGGAAATTTGTAGCTCTGAATGCCCACATCAGGCAAACCAAAAGAGCCCACATAAAGAATCTAACCTAATAGCAGAGCACAAGGTCCTTAAAAAAATAAAAATGATCAAAATCCAAGTACAATCATTATCCAAGGAAGAAATTAATTTTTATTCTTTAAATTACTTAAATTTATTGGTACATTTTAATTATACACAATGTTCACATTTATCAGAGGGAAATTGTACCTGTACATGATATAATTTGATTCTTTTTTTCCTATTCCCCTATCCTCCCTTCAACTCTTCTTCCCCTCCTCATTTACAAAAACATAGTTTCCATTTTCTCCTTCTTCTTTTTTCTTTTCCCTTCCTTCATTTCTCCCACCCCTCCATAGTTTCCCTTCCCATTTGAACATTTTGTTTCTATTGCATAATATATATCATGCATTTTGATCCTTAGTTATACTTCTGGTTTCTCCCACCAGAGAATGTATGCAGCATTTACACATGTGTATCCAATTCATTTCACTTGAGACCATCATCTCAAGGTACATGCATTCATCTAGAAATATCTCAAGTATATCCTTCTTTCTTTAACAGTGGTACTCCATTGTATAAAAAAATCCACATCATCTTTATCCATTCACCAGTGTATGGGCATTTGAGATATTTCCAAGATTTGGCTATTACAAACTTCCACTATAAACATTGGTGTACATATATCACTGTGGTATGATGCTTTTAATTTTTTCAGGAAGGTACCAAGAAGGGGAATAGCTAGCTCAAATGGAACCTCTAGTTTAAGATTTCTGAGGAATCATTGCACTGATTTCCCTAGTGGTTGAACCAGCCTGCACTCCTACCAGTAGTGGAGAAGGGTTCCTTTTGCACCACAGACCCTCAAGTATCCCATACTGGTTGATTTCTTGGTAATAACCATTGTTTTCTAGAGCAAGATGGTATGTCGGCATTGTTTTAATTTTCATCTTTTAAATGACCAATGATGTTCAACATTTCTCACATACTTGTGTGCCATTTCTACTTCTTCATCTGAGAAATGTGTATTTGCTTCAGGTACCCACTTTTGGATTAGGTCTTTAAATATGGGGAGGTCTAATGTTTTTGAGTTCTTTACATATTCTAGATATTAGTCTTTTGTCTGAGGAACAGTTGGCAAATTTTTTCTCACTCTGTGAGTTGTTTCTTTACTCTGTGGTTTCTCTTACTGTGCAAAAACTTTTTTTATTAAGATCCTAGTTGTTTATTCTTTGTAATATTTCCAATACAATTGTGATTTTGTTTGTGAAATCTTTGCCTACACCTATGTTTTCAAGAGTTCTACCTTTTCTACTTTTTCCATCAGATTTACTGTTTCTGTTTTAATACTTTGGTCTTGGATCCATTTCAATTTTAGTTTAGTGAATGGTGAAAGATAAGCATCCACTTTTAACTCTCAGCATGCAGAAAGCCAGTTTTTCCAGCACCATTTACTAAAAAGGGTTTCTTTCTTCCACTGAAGGTGTTTGGCTCCTTTGTGAAAGATACAGTAACTCAGCGTGATTTGAGTTGTTTCTGCATCTTTTAATCTGTTCTATTGATACTAGGGTCTGTTTTTTCATTTAAAAACATTTTTTGCAAGTACCATGCTATTTTTTCACAGTAGCCTTGTAGTATATTTTCAAATCAGGATCACTGCCTTGCCTTTGTAACCCAGTTTGCCTTTGGTATTCTAGGTCTTTCCAGTTCCAAATGAATTTGTGGATTTTTTCTCCAATTCTGAGACATATGGTGTTGGAATTTTCATCAGGATTGAATTAAATCTGTATAACAATTTTCACAGCCATGGTGTAGTGGTAAGTTTCCAAAGTCAGATTTTTGGGTTTAACTCCCTACACTTCCATTACTAGCTATATGATCTTGGGTGAGCTATTTATACTCTCATGATTCAGTTTCCCTACCTGTAAAATGATACTAATAGCATTCTTTTTCTCTAGCCAAGTGTGGTGGCAACACTTTTAAAATCAGCCCTCAGAAGGTTGACGAAGAAGGAGCATAGCAAATCTGAAGCCAGCTTGGGGAGTTTGGTGAGTCTGAGAGCAGCCTGGACTACATAATGTGACGCTGAGTCAACAAACAACAAGAATAGCATTCTTTCCTGTCTTATAGTATCTCCAATGCTTCGATTTTATTAATGTTGTTATATACTGCTGAGACATCAAGGTAACTATTGTAGATCACCTTGCATTGTGGTTTTATATGACTTTTTGCTTCATGCTTTTCTAGGAATTGTTTTGTTTTGTCTTGCTTTGTTTTGTTTTTCCCTCTAATACAGAAAGGATAGATATACATGTAGAGAATCATGCATGTGTAGAGCTTATAAACAGTTTATGAGAACCAACTATATAATGCATGTTGAACAACTACTTTGAAGAAAAGAGACACTACAGTACCCAGTGCTGAATCCATAATGTCATGATATGATATCCAGCAATATTGTCATTCTTTGTTCAAAGTGATTTTAGCTTATTTGGTTTTGTTTAAGTTCAACACACATCAAGGTATGGACAGCTGTTTTGAAAAGAATGAGAGACACTATGACAGCCATTCTTGGCTTCCCTATTGTCTGGCCTTGAAGACCTGAAACGCCTTCCTTGTCCTGTTCAGATCAGTTCCATACTATGTTGCTTCATGTGAATTTCCTGTATATGATAATATGGACAACTATTTGAAGAAAACAAGTGTAAACATGAAAGTGAATATCTCTGATTGTCTAGCTTTGACATTTATGTCACTTACATTGCTTTCTTGTGACCCGCTTTGTTCTGTTTTGTTGTGTTTAATTTTACCCTTTTGATATAATTGCATGTATGTTTGAGTGTGTAAGATGGATGACCATATTGCTATTTTTTTCAGATTGTAGAGCAGAACTGTTAACAGTCTCACTGTTTTAATGTTTACTTTGCATGTTTTAATTTTGTAATTTGAACAACAATTTCCAAGATGTCAGTATGTAATTTGTCAAGTAAAGATTTCTTAGTGTTTTTTTTGTTCTTTTCCTTTTTTCCTGGGAATTATGTATTGTTGCTATGCTTTATTCTGTTTTGTTTTGTTTGGTTTTTTTCTTTAAATGAAATTTTAAAAGCATAAAAATAAATGGTGTTAGGAAATTTGGTTCTCCACATATAGAAGACTGAAACTAGATACATGCCTATCACCATGCACTAAACTAAAGTCTAAGTGGATCAAAGACATAAACATTAAAACAGAAACACTAAATCTACTAGAAGATAAGGTAGGTAGAAGTCTTGGAGACATAGGGGTAGGCAGAGAATTCATGAACAAAACACGAACTGCATGGGAAACACTTCAGAGAATCAACAACTGGGACTCACATTATTGAAAAGTTTCTGTACTTCAAAAGAAATCACCATCAAAGATGGTGGACCAGTAGGTAGCAGGAGAGGGACACTCTCTGAGAGACACAGCTCAAATGCCAGAATAAAACACCCTGGAGAGACCCAAACAGAGAGAGATGGACTCTCACAACCCAGGAAGAAACTAAAGTGCAAAAAAACTGCTAGAATATGAGGTCCTGGAGCTACTATTAGTGAAGCTAAGATCAGCAAGCACGGCGCCCTCCTCAAGCTGCCTGAATTCCTGCCCAACCTGAACAAGTGATCTGCACGAAAGCTACTGGCTTGAGCCACTGGAGTGCAGAGCTGAGCAGCCCTGTGTGCAGCTTGCCCGGACCGGCCCTGCACGTGACCCACCAAGAGGCACCGTGAATTCCCACTGCAGCCACACTGAAGTTGGACGTCAGGGAGCCCAGCAGTTCTCGAGGACTGGCATCAACACACAGTGAGTGATGGGAATAAGACCCTCCCATGGGAAAGGGGAAACTGACTGGATGACATGTTG
>PVJX010050871.1:0-10488 GCA_004027295.1 Dolichotis patagonum | reverse complement strand
TCAACAGAGCCAAAAACAAAAACCACATGGTTCTCTCAATAGATGCAGAAAAAGTTTTTGATAAAGTCCAAAACATGTTCATGATAAAAACCCTTCAAAATCTCAGAATACATGGTGTGTACCTCCATCTTGTAAAAGGTCATCTGTGACAAACCAACAGCCAACGTTATACAAAATGGACAAAAAGCGAAAGCTTTCATTTTAAAATCAGGAAAGGACAAGGATGTCCACTATCACCACTCCTATTGAATGTAGTTCTGGAAACACTAGCAAGGACAATCAGACAAGAGAGAGAAATAACAGGAATAAAGATAGGAAAGGAAGAAGTTAAATTATCACTATTTGCAGATGGCATGATACTCTATATAGAAGACCTAAAAATTCCATTAAAAGACTATTAGAAGTAGTGAACAAATTCAGTAATGTAGTTGGAGACAAAGTCAAAACTCAGAAATCAATAGCATTCCTGTACACAAACAAAAAGCTCACTGAGAGAGAAAATATGGAAATATTGCCCTTCACAATAGCTTCTGAAAAAAATGAAACTCTTAGGAATCAGTCTGACTAAAAATGTAGAAGACCTATACGATGAAAATTATGCTACACCAAAAAGTAGATTAAAGAGGATATTTGAAAATGGAAGGATATTCCTTGATCTTGGCTGGGAAGAACCAATATTGTGAAAATGGCCATACTCCCAAAACTGTAATACAGATTTAATACCATCCCAATCCAAATACTGTTAGTATACATTACTGATCTAGAGAAAACACTCCTAAAATGTATTTGGATACAGAATGAAAGTAGAATAGTGAGGGCAATTCTGGGCAATGACATCAAGGCAGGAGACATTTCAATCTTGACTTGAAACTATATTACAAACCTGCAGTGATAAAATCAGTATGACACTAGTAAAGAAATAGACTTGAGGATCAATGGAAAAGATTAGAAGATTCAAGCACAACTACAAAGACAATCAGCCATCTGATATTTGACAAAGATTTAAACACATTAATGGGACTAGATGCTTTAGATTGAATTTTGCTTTTTTGTTTTGCCTTTTTCCCCTTTCCAATTAGTATTTGGTCCTTCAACGCACTGGTGCAACTGTTGGTAGTGTTTGTCTTGGGATCCTCCTGTAAGGTTGATGTTTGTCCAATTGCTGAGTCCCACAATGAAGAGATGGTTCAGTCACCTAGGTTCCTCCTCCATGGCCTGTTGGGTGAGTCCTATATTCTTTGTGGGATGACAAGCCTAGTATTATTGATGTATGTCAACTTTTAGTTCCTGCTATTACTTTATCTTCACGTTATTCCAGGTCACCTAATCTCCCTGTCTGTAGAGTTTGTGTCAGTTGAGGCCCTACTGTGTACCTATTGTATTCCTGTGTGTCTCATATGCCTTTTGATTTTATCCAATTTGGAGGAGTCCTTATTGGCACACTCCTCACCCTGCCTGTTATTCTCTGTGTGTAGGAAGCAGTCACCCACACTCTTGCCAGACTCACCAACATCTTACAGTTAGTTGGTGGGAGATTTACTAGTGACCCTATTTACTCACTGCACACCTCTATTGTAGGGACATAATCACCTCACTGACTGGAGCCTGCTGAGATCCTCTGTTTGGGTGAGGCAGTTGCTGTATCTCTCATCAAGCTAGCATGGTTAATCTGCTGTAGTCCAAGGTTCTGGGAGAAAGGGTGGGAGCCGAAGATCAACAGCATTATTAGTTCCAGGAGGTAGAGAATGTCCCTGAGGGGCCAGCAGGTATCCTGTGTCTGGGCATCTGCTGGGCACTTGGACCATTCCGGCAGCGTAGGTGGCCCTGGGTTGAGGGACACGCCAGTGGCATCATTCTAGGCATACATTTGGCATGCAGGAAGCACAGCACAGTGGCGTACAAAGTCCTGGGCTCAGGGACAGGTGTTTGATGTCAATCCAGATGTCCTCAGGGTGCTATCTTGTTTTGAAGTCCTATATCACTTTTCCATTTTGTTCTGAGTGTGTTCATTCTGTTTCATCCTGTTTAGTCTTATTCTACTTAGTGAAGCTGTAACTTCAACTGGTTGTTGAAGTTGTAGGACAATTGCTAGGAGAAGTACAGGAGCACAGTGATTGGAGCCTCTTGAGGTCTTCTGCTTGGGTGAGAGGTCACTGAATCCACCTTAATCTCAGCATGGTTGATCCACTGCAGTTCAAGGTTCTGGGAGTAGAAGTTGGAGCCAAAGATCAAGTACTTGGTCTAGGAGATGGGGAGGGTTGTCGAGGGCAGTGGCCATTGGCATGCGGTTCCTCCAAGCCAGCAGGTTTGCAAGGGAAGCCCAGCATTACAGGCACTAGTTCAAAGCAGAATGGCTTTCCTTAGGGCCAGCAGGGGTCATTCAGGAAGCATGTGGTGGTACAGGCTTATGTTTCATTTTTTATGAGAGTTTGTGGCTACATTACTTTCCTGTTTTATTTTTCTGGTGGATTCTTGTTCCTTTATATATAATCTTTTTGATATTTCTCCTTTTCCACTTTTAGGCTGTACACACATATTTTCTACACACTACACTGAAAACATTCTGTTTTTTTCTATTATAACTATGTTGTTATGGTGATTCTTATGTTTTCTTTATAGTTCAAGTTAAGGTCTGGGTACTGTTTCCTAATATGTCCAATACTTAATGAGGTTTGAAAAGGATATTTTCCAGATTGCATGGTGTTAGAAATACCAGACTTCTATGAAAAAGGATTTATTCTTTATACAGTGACTTGTCTTTCATTACTTTTTGTGGTATTGTCTCCTGATGCATAAACAGTCTTTCTTCAAATAAGAGATCATTTAACATGTTTTTCACTGTCATTTTTTAAACCTTTGTTGACTATTAAAGACAGATTTGTCTTATAATAACATAATTAAACATTTTTGATTTGGCTTATTAATATATGAGAAGCCATAATCAATAGCAGAACCTAATACACATTGAGAATGGATAATTTTTTTTATTTTCCATGTACCTGCATTTTCAAAAATTATGTTTTGTCTGAGTTTGCAAGTCTATAATGTATAAAAATGAATGAGTTCAAAAAACTTATTTTCAGGAGTTATTTTTCTTACTATTAGGAATAATTTCTGCTGATGTGAAAGTATTATTTGCTTGACCTAGCAAGTGTAAGTTTTTAATGCATTTAGCCAAGCTAAGGATATGAACTGGTTATGTAAGTCCTAAACCAGAGAGCTTGTCTAATTTGCTGATAAATTTAGCTTACTGTGTTTACCATTTTAGTTAAGAAATACATTATTAGTAAATTGGAAGTAATGTCACTCTCCTGGTGCATAATAGGTTAGGAAAAACAGCTAATCAAACAAATAGGTATTTCAGATATGATAAAATGCTAAATATTAACACAAAAATTGTCACTTTCAGGACTGCACAATTCAATCAGTTACATATTGGATCGTTCTAAATGTTAGAAAATAACATGAAGCATTATTTGCTGAGATGGAATCCTGGAGGAAGTAAAATTGATTCTATGTTTAGTAGTGCTGTAATTTAAAATGCTGCTAATACTATGTCAGTATATCAGCATTACATTGAATTGCTGATGTATAGGATCTGTCATAAATCTGTGATTTCACACTAAGTCTGTGAATTTGCATTGCCATATCTTTCCCACAATGTAAAAGTTTATTTGGAGATATGTTATTTTCAATCTTTTAGATACATACTATGACAAATTGCTTTCAATTTGAGAATGTAGCATTTAAAAATTTTTAGGCAATTGAGAAAACTAAAAAATTCTCTAAGTATTTTTCATAAAAATGTAAATTGAAACTATGCTCTAAGATATCATAGCTGTGCAAATTTTTTAAATAGTGAATCTTTTTTTCACAACAATATACATTTCCAAGTATATAACATATCAAAAGAGAATCCTTTAAATGTTTGTAAAGGATTGCAGTAATTTCTTGAACTGTTACAATTATATAAGTAAAAATATTTCTGAATATAACTATTATGGTTTGCAAAAGCTCACTGGAAAAACAATAAAAAATCCTTGTTTTTTGAAGAACTTTATTTATTATCTGTGAACTAACTATACTTATATTCCCTTTGCTTCTTAGGTAAGTTTATCAGATTCTTTTACAAAGTTTTTTTCAAGTATTAACCATGCACAAAATGATACAGTTGTGTAGAAGGTTTTTAAATTCTATAAGCATTGAATGTCAGAAGGTAGCAAACAATTTTGTCTTAAACTAAAAAACAACGAAGTTTATGTTCCAAAAATGCTTTGGTTCCTTAAAACATAAATATTTTTCTTAAGCCATTTTAGAATAATTAATATTTTGTTACTCTTGGTTAACATTACTTTTAGCCAAAAACAAATAGTAGTGCTACTAAACATCCAAAATCTATTTTCTACTGGAAGAGTATTACAATCTTTTTTAAAAATTTTATTTTAAAGAGGACAAAATTAAACACAACAAAATAGAACAAAAGAAAGCAGTTTACGAGACATAAATTTCAAAGCAAGACATACAAGAGATCTTCACTATCTATGACATTGTCTCTTGTTTTCTTCCAAATAGTTGTCAGTATCTTCACATACAGAGAATTCGTACAAAACAACATAGTATAAAACTGATCTGAACAGGATGATGAAGGCATTTTAGGTCTTCAAGACCAGACAATAGGGAAGTCAACAATGGCTGTCATAGTGTCTCTCATTCTCTTCAAAATAGTTGTCCATACCTTCACGTATGTTGAAATTAAACAACACAAAACAGACTAAAATCACTCTGAGCAAAGAATAATAGTATTGCTGGATTTCACATCATGAAGCTATGGAATCAGCACTGGGTACTATACTGTCGCTTTTTCTTCAAAGTAGTTCATTTCATCATGCATTATACAATTAGTTCTCATAAAATGTTTAGAAGCTTTATGCATTATGAGCCTCTACATGTATATCTATTCTTTCTGTACTAGAGGGAAAAACAAAACAAAACAAGACAAAACAAAAGAAATTCCTAGAAAAACATGAAACAGAAAATGTCATATAAAACTGCAATACAAGGTGATCTACAATGGTTACTATGATGTCTCTTGTTATCTTCAATAGAATTGTCTACATCATCAGGCATAGTATAATTGAATATAGCAGTAAATAACAATATTAATAAAAAGAAAACATTGTAGACAGTGTAAAACTTCAAAAGCAGGTAATAATCATCACAGAGTGAGTATCCTAGTCAATCTTGTCATCTTCAGTGTAGTTGCCTATACTCTCAGACTTGATACTATCAATCATAACAGATTTGAATAAAATCAGTCAATACAAAACAGCAATCTAACAAACTAGATTCAAATAAAATCACTCATAATAAGACAGTGTAAGTTATAAAGGGCTTCAGATTAAGTTAATAGGAAATTAAGGATGGTTACTGTACTATATCCTGCTATTTTCAGTATAGCTGTCTGTAGTCTCAAATCTAGTACAAGTAGACAAACTGGAACAGAATATAATCCATCTAAACAGAAGGCAAGAATAATGTAGATTTTAAATCCTGATATAGTATTAACAATATCCTCTGCCTTTCTTTGTTAGACAGTTTCTCCCCTTTCACACCCACAGTGTACACTGCACATTTTGGGTCTCACTGACTCCCTCATTTTTTAGATTGGAGGGCAACCTGCTATTTAGCTAATTAGTTCTGATCCTTCTAACTCCTGACTTGATCTCAAGTTGTATTCTTTTACCTATAAAAGCCTCAAAGTCTTCCTCCATTATAGCTGAGTAGTTCTCTACTGCACAAAAGTATCATATCTTTACAACCTATCTGCAGGTGCTGGTTGAGTTGCCACTATTTCTCTCTGGTTCTCTGTCACATAGAGCATTATTTTCTCATATTTGATTTTCAGTCCATAAACCCTCTTTCATGTTAATTATATTTCCTATATAGAGCATCTCAATAGGCCCTACCTCTGGATCTACTCTGCCTGTGTTTCTTTTTGTTAGTGTATCAAGGCCATCTATGTTAGAGATCATAGCCAACCTTCTGTACCTCATTTCTGCTATGCTATTTTTCTGCCCCTGGTTGTCAGCTTTTCTCCTTTATTCCACTGTCTGCCCTATTCATTGAGGCCTCTCTACCACTTTTCCTGAAATCTTGGTATTTTTTTCTCTCTGTTGAATGTTCTTCATTATTTTTTGTAGAGTTGGATTGGTAGTAATGAACTTCCCCAGTTCCTCTTTGTCATGGAAGCATCTTGTTGGTCCAATAGTTTCTAAAAACTGTTTTGCAGGGTACTTCAACTGGGTTGAAGGTTATTGTATTTCAGGGCTTGGAATACTTCACTCCAAGCTCTTCTTGATTTGATGGTTTGTGTCAAGATGTCTGCTGTGATTTGGATGGGTTTTACTTTATTTTTTTATTTTTATAAAATTTTATTTAAAAAGAAAAAAACCCAACTAAATAAAACAGAAAAAAGGGTAGCAACAATACAGAATTCCAAAGGAAAGAAAGAAAAGAAAAAAAACTCTAAGAAATCAACATTTGATATGTTACATACTGTCATATTGGAAATAGTTGTTCAAGTTAAAAAAATTAAAGCATACAAAGTAGACATTCACACAGTAAGACTGTTAACCATTCTGCTCAACAATCAAAAAAACAGTAATATCATCTATCTTACACACTTAAACATACATGCAGTTATATCCTTTAGAGTACTTTCTTTTCCTCTCTTTTTTACAGTAGAAATTACACATTTTGGGTTTTATTACTCCTACAGTTCTTCTTACTTTTTACACTAGAGACACAATGTGATATTTATAAATATGATTCTTATTTATTTCACTAATAAAGATAGTCTCAAGTTGTCTCTATTTCCCTAGGAAGGCCTCAAGATCATCCTTTCTATAGCTGAGTAATCCATTGTGTAAAAATACCACATCTTTTTTATCTACTCTGCAGTTGATGGGCATCTTGGTTGTTTCCAAGATTTAGATACTACAAATTGTGCTGCTATGATATATGCAAAGATTCTCAATAAAATACTAGCAAATAGAATGCAGCAAATTATCAAGAAGATTATACATCATGACCAAGTGGGGTTCATTCCAGGAATGCAGGGATGGTTTAACATATGCAAATCAATAAATGTAACACATCACATCAACAGAGCCAAAAACAAAAACCACATGGTCATCTCAATAGATGCAGAAAAAGCTTTTGTTAACGCCCAACACATGTTCATGATAAAAACCCTTCAGAAACTTGGAATACATGGTGTCCACCTCAACCTTATAAAGGCCACCTATGACAAACCAACAGCCAATATTATATTAAATGGTTTTTACTTTATAGATGGTCTGTTTCTTTTCTCTGATGGCTTTTAATATTCTGTTTTTGTGATGAATTTCTGTGGTCTTGATTATTATATGTCTGGGTGTAGCTCTGCTTTGCTTGTAAGTGGCTAGAGTTCGGCATACCTCATACATCTGAATATCATTTCCTTTTCCTATGCTTGGGAAGTTTTCCTTAATTATTTCTGTAATTTTTCTATTTCCTTTGTGTTTACCCCTGCTTCTTCACTCACATCTTTTATTCTTAAGTTATAAATCTTCTTGATGTCTTCTAGCCTTTGTATTGTTACTGCCTGTTTCCTTATTATTTTTAAGAGATCTTTCCTTTCATGATCAGGCATTGCAAACTTATCTTCAAGTTTTGTTAATCTATCTCTAGTTTCTGTTAGGCAATTTTTACAGCTTTTGATGGATTTTTAACTTCCCGGTAATCTGTTTGAATCAGTTTCATGTATTCTAGGTTTTCTTTATATTCTTCATCAAACATTTGTTTCCTTTTTTGTGTTCCTCCATTCTTCCATCTGTGTCTTCTTGAGAGGTGCTCAGCATTTCCTTTATCAACCTTCTTATATGTTGTTTGCTGGAATTCATATTTTAGTTTTGAGTTCATCTATGATGTTATGAAGATATCTCTTAATGTCCACAGATGCCATGTCTGATATTGCATTTTTGCTGCCCTCAATATCTTCTGTTTTTACCTCTCCTGGATCACTATTTGCAGGGTTAGGGGCTGGGGGCTTTATCTTATTTCTTCTTCTTGTCATGTTTTTGGCTTCTTCCATACAGAGTATAATGGAGGTCCCAGCCCCTTTCCTTGTTGGTTATGGTTCTTCTGAAGCACGTTGGCTAGGGATTACTGCTCTCTCCATTTTGCTGTTTGTCACTGAGGTGCAAGCAGTGGTGGTGTATGCTGGCGCTTCCCCTCCAAATCAGTCAAACAGCAGGAAATTTCACCACAATAGAGTGTGCTGTGCATATGGAATCAGTTCAGGACAACTTATTGTGTACCGGCCAAGGGTATGACCCAGACCAAGTAGATCCCATCCATCTGCTCTGGGTAGGGAGCAACCTACTGAAATCACTGCCATCCCTTGTTCATGCCTGTTCTGCCCAATTCCAACATGTCATCCAGTTGGTTGCCCCTTTCCTATGGGAGAGTCTTATTCCGAGTGCTCACCAAGGGTTAGTGCAAGTCTCTATGCTGGCTCCATTCTCTGTTGGCCTCACTGACCCCTGACTTCAGCATAACCGTGGCTTTGGTGGTGAGCATGCCATCCAGCAGTTTGGGTGGCTCCAGTGAGAGCACCATGGCCGCAAATCTGAGCTACTCTGATGTTAGCCCCATGGCCACACATTTGACCAACTCTTTTCACTTTAGTTTCTTCCTGGGTCAAGAAGATCCATCTCCCTCTTTCTGTTCCTGCCCAGGATGTCTTATTCTGGCATCTGAGTTGTTTGTCTCAAGGAGGCTCTGTATTTTGCTTCTTACTGATCCACCATCTTTAGCTCTGACTATCCATAATCTTGAATGAATGGAAATATATCTCATTATTATCTCATCTAAAAGTATATTTGGTGTAAATATATTTTTGTCCCTTTTTTGGACTGGGGATTGAACTTATGACCTCGTGCTTGCCAGGCAGGTACTTATACCATTGAGTTAAATCTTCAGCCCCTAGAAATATAATTTATTACTTCTTTTCTAATAACTTTCTGATGAATGCCAATTACTATCATTTTTATTCTTATACTATAAAGACACAAAAGTGAGAATTCTAGGTAAATGTACTCTACTCTAGAATAAAAACCAATATTATTTAAAAGTATTTTGTTTTTCACAAAAATTATTTAATCCTTTAACTTACAATTGCAAATGTTTTACAGATTTTGAAAATGATCTCTTATCAGTGCTAGAAATATTTTTCATTTTTGAAACTGAATGCCATTTCCTTACACAAATGAAACCCAAATCATCCTACTCACTAATGATAGTCATATACATGTTTGTAATTTATATCACTGTTTATCATACTGATGCTTGCTACATACATGCATATACATCAATTTTCCCTGTTATTGAGTATATTTTAAGGGAGGATCCCTGAAATTGATGGAGTCTGTTAGAAGTGATGTGAATGTACACTTGCCTTTGCTTTCATAGAATACACACTTAAGAGTGATATTTCCTTTTTTTTGGGGGGGAATCAAACTCAAGAACTTGCACTAGTCAAGCAGGCTCTACTACTGAGCTATATATCCTTGGATATGTGCATACTTTTAACTTTAAAAATATTGGAAAATATTTTTAAATGATATACCATATTATATTTCTAATTCATGTACATATAATAACTTACAAATGAGGTTCTTAGTGGTCTTGTTTTACTAATCACAAATCAAAAACAATTCAGATTTTGTCTAACCAGTAAAATGATAAAAAAGCAAAAATAACAAATTTGTTTCATTCAGCAAGCAATATACAACAAACAAAATAAACCTGTTTAGAAGTTGTAATTTTATTAAGGTTACCAGGAAGGGAAGCTTTGTTAAAACACAATATAGATTATAAGCAAGAAGTAATTCTATGCATCTCAAAACAAGATGATTCTAAGAAGAATAAAGAACATTTAAGTGGAGGTCCTATTACAAAAATATTGAAAGACTATTAAGAAAACCCTTGTGAATGGAACAGAGGCATAACTTTGTGTTCACAAAATTATGGCCGTGGCAATCATGTAACACTGTCAGTGTGAAATGGTAGCCAAACACTACTTTGAGAAGAGGAATTGAAAGATATAATAACATTTTGAGGAAGTCAATCTGGCTATTTTATTGGAAATATTATATAAAATAGAGAAAATTGTTGTAAGGTGGTTAAAATAGTCTTCATAGAATAACAGAGTGGTATATAAGTAATACTAGTGTGGTAAGTGAAAAATCATCAAATACTATATGTATTATAAATATAAAGACTGGATTTTCCTGCTATATCTATGAAAGGTATGGATTGAAAATCAAATGAGAAATATCTCACTCCAGAAAGAATGGCCAAGATACAAAACACTACCAACAAACAGTGTTGGAGAGGCTGTGGGGAAAAAGGAACTCTTCTACACTGTTGGTGGGAGTGTAGACT
>PVJX010050870.1:0-10510 GCA_004027295.1 Dolichotis patagonum | reverse complement strand
AAAATCCATAAGTATGTTAAAATAGCATAGTAAAGCAGAAGTAAGGTGGCAGAAGTACTTAAGGTAGCTAATTGAACTTGGGATGAAGGAATTATACTGGATTAAGGGCAGTCCCAATATAATTTCAAGCATCCTCATAAAAAAAGAGTACTGATCACCATTGTTTCATTCCACAGGTCCTTGAGTATCTTTCAAATCATCTTCTTGAACATATAGCTGGAAATTGTGATTTCTATAACAGCTTCTGGTTTCCAACAGTCAAGTCATATGCTGTAAAGAAGGCTTTTCCCTTAGTTTTATATTGTAAAACTTATGAAAATTAAAGTGTCCTTTCCTGTCTACTACCAGTATTCTCCCCATCCACTCAATTTTTATAAGACTAATTATGTGGACAAATTATGCTACATAACTATACTGTATTATTTCTATATCTATTATCCTTTTATAGCTATATCAACTAATGAATAGAGAATGTGATATATTGGATATGGTCCCAATATTTACCTTTTTTATTTTTCTATGTAAGAATTGGCTACTCTACTTGTTTATTTTGTACAGACTTTGCATTTTTCAGTATATGCAGATAGCAAAAAAGAAAGTAAAATTGTACCTACTTTGATGTTGGCACAGCACTGCTGACTTACCAACTTCACTTTCAGTTTCATCCCACTGGCATCAGGGTCAATAAAAATTTCTATTACTTGAAATAGGATCTGTCTTCAGTTCTAATCAGACAATCTCTGTGACAGGGTCTAATTGCCCTTTTGTAAACTTATCTTATTACAAAACAAATTTGGACTGCCCTTCTAAGATCATCTTCTAATAACATAAATAACTACTACAATGAGCCCACAAGGATTCAAACACAAATCAAGTTTATTTAGCAGCCATGTCCTTGAGGTTGGTAAACTGCTACTTTGAAAGAATCTTCATCCTTTCTACATCTTGATAAATACCTTGTCCATATAGTCAGAATAAAGGCACAAGTGACAACTATCATGTTTGTAAGGATTAGTAGATAAAGAACTTTTATCAGTTTTCTTAGCTCAACATCCTGCAGTTTCCAGGACCCAAATCCAACAGAATTGACTAACATGGCCATCTAACTCAAATCCAAATATGTCGTATGATGACAAGATTTGTAGACATATGGCTAAAGTGATATTAATCTAAGGATTCTATAACATGAGTCCAGGAGCTGATCAAGGGAATAAAGATTAACCAGAGGATAAAATGTGCATACAGATTGCCTTTTGGGAGTGCTGATCCAGGCAGATAGAAAGCAGTAGTGCAATAACAAGTTGAAGTAAAAGCTATAAAGGGGTAAATTATTAACTACAGGAATCTGAGATTTTTTTAATTCAGGGAACTGGTGAACCAAAGTGGAGGCCAGGAACCAAGAGACCATAGTTCTAGAGACAGAAAGACTTCAGTACAATCCTGTTTTTTGGATCTTTCAGAGATCAATTTATCTGGGATCAAGGTTGTTCTGAACTCAGGGATTAGCTTTCACACACAGGTGGAGGCGTGTAGAGGGATGTGAATGGTAGCAGCCAGAAAATTAATAGACATCATCTTTCAACTTTTAACCACACTTGTTGAGCAAGTAACACACTTAAAAATTCTCAGATAAGAACTTCCTATGATTTAATTTCTAGTACATTAAGTTTTGAGATGTTTCATTCCTATTTTGCTTTCTAAACTCTTTTCAAACTGCATACTCTTCATTTCAATTCAACTGTTACACACTTGAATTTTGTGAGTCAGAGTTTTTTGGAAGTAACAAAAGCAAAAATAAAATCCACCAAAACAAGCTGTTTTTATTCATAAAGTCTAAACACAATGAAGAGATTCTTGATAAGAGAACTGGGATGAGTAGAAGAAAGTGTCTCTTTGAAGCACAGATTCAAGCCTGTCCTAGTTACTTTTCTTGTTGCTAAGACAAAATACCTGACAAGGTTAAAGGAGGAAAGGTCTATTGGAGCTCATAGTTTTTAGAGGTTTCATTTCATAGCTGACTGGGTGGCATGGCAAGGGGTTATCACAAAAAGAAGAGATTATAATGGTGGGCAGAAGGCAGCAAAGAAGTAAAGTAGCAGACAAGCAGCAGTAGAAACCTGCCACTTCCTTTTATGTTATCCAGGCTAACCTCACTTTAAGGAGTGCAACCCACCCCCAGGGCGGACCTCCTTCCCATCACCCACACCTAAAACTATGACAAACCAATCAGTGGACTAATCTAGTAATCCCCAGCATCACACACTCGAAATCCAGCCACCTCTAAAAATCCCCACCTATGACTTAATGAAGCTTTGAAGAGACATCTATACACAAGCCATGTCTAGAGACATCTAGACAAAAACCCACACCAAATAAAGATAACAGATAGTTGTCAATCATTGAATCAGAGTACAATAATAAGAAATCCAAAGGTCTCTGAAGGATGTTTCTCTGTCCACAAGAAAAGCAGGACATTGCATATCATACAAAGCAAAAGTGGAAAAGTTCACAGAGCTACTGTAGGTTTCTTACCTACAAGTACAACTTTACTTGTAGGGGTGAGGTGTTTCCAGAGTTGACTAACAGCAAACCACAGGAGGAAGACAAACCCTGACCGTGAATGTCACCATGCTGTAGGTTTGCTCTCTGGATGAAATAACAAGGGAAGGAGGTAGAAATCAGCCTGCATTTAGAAAGCTCCTTTCTGCTAGAGTGAATGCATCTTCTGCTACTGCCATCACAGGTGCACTTCAGATAGCAGTTTCTTCACCCTTTCAATGTGGACTCATAGCTCAACCTGGCAAAATCTTCTTAATCACCCTTTTTAAAAACATATAGTCATGATAGCCAGCATAGGGAACTTATACCATTATATGATATGTCTTGAATCTTCCTTTTTTTTTTAACTCCCCTCCTCTCCCTTCACTTTTCCCTTCTTTATTTACAAAAACTTTATTTCCACTTTATCCTTCTTTTCTCATTTTTATCTTTCCCCAGAAAGAAAGAAATCTTTTTTATGAAATAACTATATTAATAATACAGAAGCAATGTGAGGAATGGACAACTCACCATTAGATCAATACAGTAATGCTTTCTATGAGTAGGATTCAATATGAATACTATGACTGTTAGGCAAATTTGGAAGAATAAAATAGGATATCCACCTAACTTCAAATATCTTCCTCAATTTAAGATTCTATGCCATTTATGTATGGACCATAATCACAAGGAAATCTTGGAAATATCTCACTTCAAGCATTAGATTTTTCCAGTTCCTTTACAAATATAGTCAAGGAAGTAATCACTGGAGCTGAAAGTGATACCAATGAAGGTCACTTTATATCACTATAGTATGTTCCATTAAGAAGCACACAATGAAACTCCCTTTCCCTAAAAGTAAGCAAATGGATTCAGTCTGTAGCAAATAAATAGGTCAGCTGTTATCTATCAGTATTCTGATACCTCACCAACAAACTTTAGATCTCATAAAATTCCCTTCTGTATGAAAATTGAACATATATTTTTTTCAAAAGAAAACCATGAAAAGCATTTTTATTACAGAGAAGAATTACAAATATGTTTTAACACAAAATAAGAAATTTAAAGAAATGTCAACTTGCTGTTCTTCAGTAGGATACAAAAAACATGCAACTTATGAGACAAGAACAGAAAAATATGTGTAGGAATAAAACTATTTTTAAAGTTAAAATAGCATTGAGAAAGCACTTTTATAGTGATTAAGAAATTCCACTTTCCTTAAGCATCTATGACATTTATATTACTCTTCTCTCAGTTTCGCCAATGCAGAAACAGGAATACAGATTTAGGAAACTTATACCAGATTACACAAATGTGAATTGGTGGAACTGGGATTTGAAGCCAAGATTTTGGTAGCAGAAACTACACATTTAACTATGGTGCACATTTTCCTTTAAGAAATGCAAGTTCAAGTGTAGTTTCACAGACTATAATTCCAGCAGTTTAGTGACTTAGCATGACCCTTTCTTAAAACTAAAAATACAAAAGTTCTGTGAATATGCCTGAGTGCAAAAGTCTTGGGTTCAATGTCCAGATAGGGAGAGAGGAAGGAAGGAAGAGAGGGAGCAGAGGTAGAAAGAAGAGGGAGAGGGAGAAGAGGAAGAAGATGATGATGATAATGAAAGGATGCAAATAGAGATGTTTATGAGTTAAGGTTCATAATTTTTTTCTGAGAAAGAAATAGGTCCAGAGTCAGACCCAAGCCTTTCCTCATGAGTCAGTGCCATTCACAGACTGTGGGGTAAGAGAACAAAGCCTCACCAAGAAGCAAGCCCTCTCTGCCAACAAGTGCCATGCATATGCTGCCACAGGAGTGAGGACAGCCAAACTCAAAAAGCCCCTTCCAGTAAGCAGGCTAGCAAACAAGAAGAGCCAATCCTCCCCCAACACACACCACCCCATAAGCAACCAGCTGATCTGTAGAAACACAGGCTGTGCTCATAGCTACTGAGGTGAAATGCAGTTTGATGCTTGGGATGTTTTGGTGTTTCACTGACTTTTCAGGTGTAGGGCCAGTGGTCTGATCATCTATTCAGTGGATGGCAGTATGCAGTGTGGCATCTAGGGAGATCTCCTTCTGAAGGTGGTAGCCACTGTTAATTTCCTATGGTCCTGTTTTGAAGCCCTGTATCATTTTCACTGTTTTGTTGGTTTGGAGTTTGTTTGGGTTTTGTTTTGTTTTGTTTTATTTTGTTTTGTTTCGTTTCATTTCATTATATACAATGGCAAGAGCAGCTGTTTCAAAGATAGCAAGATATATTATGGTCCAAAGCAAAATTAATTTCACATCAGAGCTGATTTTAGAACTGTGACTCCAGAAAATCAAGGAACCACTAATGCTATCTTACTTTTGTTTGGTGTTTACAAAGCTCGATCATTGTTTTTGATTCCCATATATGTCATGCTACAGCACTGTATGAAGGAGTCATTATTGTCCATATTATGCTTTGAAAACTCAAAACAGTGTAGAAAATAAGTTACTTACCAAAGACTAGAGAGCTATTAAAAAAGGAGATTTTCAATCAAAGCAGATTTATATGCCAGGTCTAAATATTTACACACCATGTTATATAATGCAAATGAAATATGAATATTTTTGAATGTCTGTAATTTACTAGGTTAAAAATTCCTCTTACCTTATGATTAATTGTGAAATTGATTTGTTTACTTTTCTCAAAATACTTTTAATACTCCAATTGTTATTCTTATGTTTTTAGTTTATTTTCACATCATTTTGCCCTATGAATATGTCAGTTTGAAAAACAAAACACATATTCATGACCTGAAGAGAATATATCTAAATTGAATAGTCTTTAAAATCAAGCTAAGTAGCCATGTATTCATAAGTGGAGAGAAGGTTCATAGTTATACCAATTTTTCATCATTTAAAATTTAATGAGCTATGGAATGCAGTCTAAACAAATTTGAAGTTTTTAGTACATTGCTTTTAGTACAAGAAATTATTGTTTGTGTCTTTTCTCAAACTAACTTCCTGATATTTAGTATGATAAGTTCTTATATGAATAATTAATGACCAAATTTCCTGTGATTTGATATTTATTTGTCATAAGATCAAAGATTCATTGAGTACATTTCTAAAAGTATATTCCTTCCAAGTCATTTCTCATTCACAAGGATTTTCTCCCTGTTGTTGGTTTTATTATGTGCCAAATATATTTAAGATATATTTCAATGTCAATTTCTAGGCATTGGCTAAGTACTTTCTTAATACTTATTTATCTCTTTTATTTAGAAAACCCCTCCTGAAATATGAGCTTATCTCTTCTTACAGAGAATACCAAAGAAAGTAATTAGTCTAAAATTAATCCAAATAGAAGATAAAACACAATTGTTTTTGTACCTAATCATGAATTACCAACATTGTATGAATAGATAAAAAGAACAATTGTGGTTTTTCTTTATTTATATTAATTTGAGTCAAGAATGTGCTCATTGGTTATTGTTTATGTTCCTGGCATACACACAATTAGAATGAATCTTATTTATTGTACTGATTCCTGCAAGATTTATGGAGAATTCTGGTATTAAAACTGCAAGTAGTACTGTTCTTAATCATGTACTTAATATTTTATTATTCTTTGCAGGAAGAGGAATGGTTATTTTTACTACAATTAGCCACTGTAAAATTCTGGAGTAAATTTTATAGGTTCTTGCATCTAATAATATTAAAGGATGAATTTGTCTCAATTCTTATCACATTGTTGACCACTGAAGAGTAGTACTGTGTTCCTCTATAAACCTGAGAACATTGCATTTTTTGCCACAGAAATATTATATTCACACTTGAGAATTATCCCTTTTACTGTGTACATCCTACTCTATAATGTCAATTTCTATTTATTAATAAACATGATATATATTTCATATTTCTTTTCATATTAACCCTTTAGTTCTTTGAAAGTCTTGAGCATGATTTTTGTTATTAGTTTGCCTCATGCATTAGATTTTATTTCCACTAAAGTTCTCTTTATGAGAGGCAAACCACTAAATAGCTTTGGAAGTAGCTTTGTGAAAGCTAACTTTTCAGTTGAAAGAAAACTCCCTAGGGATATCACAGAGATACAGAAACCTTAATAGCATTTTATTTTCCTCAGTACATCCACAGATTTTAATGTGTCTGAATTGTACGTGCTAGAATAAACCATATGCTGTATTAACTAAAGTCTCTTTTGACATCTAAAAATCTAGAACAAAATTGTTAGTTACTGTAGATATTTATATAACCTACATATGGAGGAATCTAAAATAGTAAACAAAGGGCACACTCACATTACAGTCTGAAAAAGCAGAAGACTATTACTCCTTGATAGTGCATAACACCTCATGATTATTTCTGAACATTCATTTCTCCACTTTTACTTTGTCTCTGCAGATCAGACATTACTGTCTTTATGGTCTGTTCAAAATGAAACACAATGCTGTTTAATTCATTTTCTCTTAAACACTAATGCATTTTGAAATGCTATAGTAAGTAATATTACAATGTATGAAAATAAACAATTCAAGGAAAAGTTAATTGGATTTCAATTATAATCCAAAATTCCAATAACAATAATTAGGAATGATCAACATTAACAAATTCTTTCCAAAAATGTCTTCAGTTTTTTTCTAGACCAAACTGATTCAATAAATCACTGCTTAAGTAAATTATATATAATGCAGATTGAAGAATTTAAATTTTAACCTTTTCCGTTTTAATGCTGCTAGACTAAGTGAAACCCCCAAATAGGTTCTAATCTAGGCACAGATAGAAATCAACATGTGTAATTTATTATGACATTTGATATTAGAAAACATATGCTTCTGTTTTGAGAGGATTAGTACTGTGATATTTTTAATTTCATATTTTATACTGCAGAAATATGATGAAGTTTCTGCTAGTGACCTTAAGACAGGAGGAAGTAATAGAGGAGATGATACTCCCTTATTCCTGTATGGCAATGGAAATCATTTGAGAACAAAAGGACATGAGAAATGCTGTTGATTGGGACAAGGTGGGATCAATGGGGACATGCTTGTACCAATGACTGGCTACCAGTTGGGGATTATGTCATTTAAACATACATAGAATGATGAGACAGACACAGTACCTGTGCCAAACCCATCCAAATGTCAGAGAATTATGCAAGTCCCTGAGCTCTCGCAGTCACAGGGAAAGAGAGGACAGTCTCTAATGACTAAGAATAGACAATGGTTTAAATTAAAAGAAATTTTAAAATAACAACAACAACTCTGGTCCTCTGATGCCTAAATTTGTGAATTGTGATGCCAAGGATCACTATATGAATATGAAAAATGTAATCAGGAAAAATTAAAGAACTGAGTTTAAAAAAGATGGCAAGAACATAAAAAAAATTAGTAACAATCTAATTGTTATTTTAAAGATCACTCAGAAAATACTTCTTTGAAATTACATTAGTCAGCTTTGCAGTATTATAACAAATATCTGAGATAAATCAATATAGAAAGAGAAATGTTTATTTTGGTTCACAGGTTTAGAGGGTTCAGCCTATGATCACATGGAAATAAGGCATTAAGTCCTCTGCTAAAGGTGCAACATATTATGGCAGAAATGTATGAGAGGACAAACCCAGTGACCTCACAAATAAAGACATGAAAAAGAACAAAGAGGAGGGGCCCAATGGACCAAAATTCCTTTTGGGTCTTAGCCCAGTGTCCTAACCCTCACACTAAGCCTTGCCTCTTAAAATCTCCAACACTTCTCCATAGCACTGCACTGGGGACTAAAACTTTAGTACATGATGCCTGGGAATCACATCTGAGTTATAACTAATTGAAACCATCATCTCTTTTATGAAATTATCATGCCAGGCACAAAGTGTCTAAAATTCACAGAAAGAAGAATCAAATCAACCACAATGGCATGAAAATTAGACAATTATAGTATTTCTCAGCTGTAACAGTTCTTCCCAGAACATGAAACAGCAGTGGATTCAAACAACTGAGGAAAAACAAACAAGCAAGCAAAATTGAATGAATGAATGAACTAAACAATTTCTAAGGCTCAAATTCTGTATACCTGGAAATATTATAGAGTAATGATGGATACAATAATGCAATTTCCAAAAAGGATTTCAAAGTCTACATACTATAAACTTTTTAAATCAACTGCCCCAAATCATATTCTAACAGACTTTTTGCAATAAAAGAAAACAAGAGAATCATTTCATTTTTATTCAGTTGAAAGTATTTTCAAATGTCTTGTTGGATTGTCTTTACAGTCAATGAATTGTTAGAGACATATCATTCAATAAGGAACATTTCATAATTATTCCACATATCTATCTGCTTCTTATTTCTCATACAATTCAATCAGGATTTAAGAATATACATTGTACATTATTATAATTTGAACAAGTTTGAGTCATGGATAATGTTTCCTATTTGAAATCTGTACTATGTCTCTCTATGCTTGAAAATTATGTATATTATGTTCCTTTTGAATCTTTTATAAATGTCAGTTAGGTGAAGAATATAATAAGACCCAGCACAGGGCCCTGCCACCATCAGGTGAGCCCTAGCAAGTTTTTTGAGGCAGTGCCCTTCAGTCATCAGGGCACCACAGCTAGCTGTGTGGGTCCAGTGAAGTGCTGCCCCCTGAAGGATCCTCCCCCATCAGGGGAGCCCAGGTGAGTTATGGGAGGGCAGAATCCATGCTCACCACCTCTCCATCACCCCAGGAACCTGAGTTTGAGTAAAACTAGGTGCCTGACCTATTCTGCTATACTGCTGGATGGGCATCAAACACAGGAAGCACCTGGGACACTACATCCAGGTCATCTGCAGGAACACAGGGAAACAACAAGACAAAGGAGCAAAATGCAGTGTCAGACCTTTTGACCACTCAGAAAAAGTCCAAGAGACAAAAGCATAGAAGCTCGAAGAGGCACACCTGATATTTCTGAAATGATAGCAACTGAAGTAATCAAACAACTCCATGAGGCGGTAAATGAAATCATATAAAAAATAAACTCATGTAAAAAAGGAAATGACAACCATAATGAAATAATTGATGAGTGTATCTAAAGAAGGCACAGATAAAAAATAGAGGAATGTAGGAAAGTGATGGAAACCTTGAATGAACAATATAGGAAAGAATTAGCATGCATGAAATGGATTCAAAGAGATATTCAGTAAATTAAAAATTCCTTTGAAAACTGGCAAAACCACTTGAATGTATGTGAAGATAAACTTTCAGAACTTGAAGACAGGATTGCAGCAAGCAACCATGAAATGAAAGAGCTCTTAAAAATAAGGAACAACGAAATAACAATTCAACTGCTCCAAGATGATGCAAAGAAAAACAATATAATATTGATAGGTTTCAGTGAAAATGCAGGAGTCAATTCAAGTGACATAAAAAGAACACTTCCATAAGTAGCAGCAGAAAATTTCTCAAGCATGAGAAAAGAATCTGATATATGGATAAGTGAGGCATATAGAACTCTAGTTAGCCATACCTAAAATAAATCTAGATGTATAATAATCAACATCCCAGAAATTCAACATAAGAACAGGATAGTAAAAGCTGTTAGAAAAAGAAAACAAAAAGAAAGCCCATCAGAATCACAACAGACTTCTCACCACAAACAAGTCAAGAAGAACATGAAGTATTTCAAATCCTAAGTAAAAATGACCTCCAACCCAGATTGATGTACCCTCCAAAACTGCTTCAAAATTGACAGAGAAATAAGATATTTCTATGGCAAAGAACAACTAAGGAATTTCATCACCACCAAACCAACCCTTCAAAGAGTACTAAAAGATAGTCTAGATATATATAAAAATGACTACAATTTCAAGAACACCAACAGAAAAACACCAACAAGAAGGGCAAATAATTAAACAGAGGAGAAAAGTAAAGACAGCTAGATGTAATAACCAGATTCAATAATGCAGCTGGATACAAAGTCAACACTCAAAAATCAAT
>PVJX010050869.1:0-10522 GCA_004027295.1 Dolichotis patagonum | reverse complement strand
ACCTGGTGGTCGCGCTGGCCTCGGTGTCCTCGCTCTTCCTCTGCTCGCTGCTGCTCTTCGTGGCGCTAAGGCTGTGCAGGAGGAGCGGGCCGGCCGCGCTGGCTGGCTGCCCGGCGCCCGAGGGCCCCTTTCCGGGCCACCTGCTGGACGTCAGCGGCACGGGCACGCTGGCCCACAGCTACCAGTATGAGGTGTGTCTGAAGGGAGACTCTGGGACTGGTGAGTTCAAATTCCTGAAGCCTCTATTCCCCAACCTTGCGGATCTGGACGCTGGGAGGGAAGTTAGAGAGAACCCCAGCTGCAGGAACAGCTCTGTATTCAGTTAAGTACTGTATCTGGCTCAGTGAATTTCCCATGTAATTTTCATCCAGGGAAGTGCCATACCTTCCTTTTAAGAGATAAGATTGTTCTTTAAATAGTCTTTGTACTGTTGAAAACCTGTATGTATTTCTGATGGCACTAAATTTGTTTCTGTTTTACTCGTATCAGTGGCCCCAATCATTTTTATACTGAGATCAACTTTCTCCATATTTTATCTTTTGGTGATTATCTTTCCATAACTGTAACTTAAGGAGTATAAAATTTTTATTTTCATAAACTTGCAATGGTTTTATTAAATAGTTTTAAAGCTTCAATGGAATCTTCACTATTTATTCTTTGTAAGCTCCCTCCTCCATGCTAGTCCTGGGACCTGAACCTTAGTGTCTTCCCACTAAACAACATTCCTAGGCCTGTTTTAGTTTTTACTGTAAGATAATGTCTTGCTGAGACACTAAATTTCCCAGATTGGGCTCCATCTTGTAATCTTTTTGCCTCAGCCTCCCAGAGTGTGCTGGCAGTTTTACACTTTTATTAGGGACAGAATGTTTTAAACTTTTCTCATTACTTTGACCTTTTTAGTTTACTGTGCTACCAGTTTTAGGCCCTTGAGTAGCTAAGAACATAAAAATTTAGAATACTTGTTTCTCCAAGTTGTATGCCCTTCATTAAACATGCCCTTCATTAAAATATTAATACCTTTTTGGCCTTTTTACTTTTCTGAGCTCCATTTATGTTAGGGATTATTTTTTAATTGCTTTTTAATTGCTTTTAATTGCTTTACTTAGCACACTGTAAGTGTTCCATAAAGGTAAGATTGAATTTTAAAAATAATTTTCATTAAATTGAATTTAAAGAGAAAACACGTTGTCTTTTCTTTTACTAAATAAATCTGTTAAATCATTACTTGCTATAATCCTTTTCAAACAAAATTTCAGAACTTAGTTATTCCTTCTTGAGGGTATTATGTCTTCTTCTTCTGCCTTTTGACTTATGAATAGAAGTTAAATTGTAGTTTACTGTGTGCATTTCCTTTTGTTTTCCAGAAGCTTCTCCCTATCTTTCTAAAGAGTCACAAACTTTAACAAATTTAGCCATCGTGTTTAATTCTGATTACTAGTTTATCTTAGAGTTTTTACTTTTCTTTGGATGTAGACAGACTGTCGCTAAAATGATTTCTTTGTGATATTTAATTAGCTTCTATTTTGTTCTTTACTATAACCTTCAGTTATGGTTAATTTAATTTTTTTGCTCCAGTTGATATTATACCTGCATGAAATAAGCATTATTTTTTCTCTGAAATGGGAACAGTAATGAATATCTGAATTATAGTTGTTTTGTGTTATGTTCAATAAGCCTAGTGAACTGACTGTATGATTTCTAAATAAAATTCATGTGTATGTAACTATAAGACAGTTTCATTGAACATTTGGCAGAATATGAGAAATTTAAAAAGTTACTTTGTAATTTAGTTAGCCATGGTGGCACACCCCACCCAGCACTTGTGAGTGTGAGGCAGGAGGATTCCTATGCGTTCGAGGTCATCCTGGGCTACAAAGTGAACTGAAGGCCAGTCTGAACTGCGTAGTGAGACTCAAAAACCAAAGTATAAAACAAGCTTACTTTGTAAATTAATATTTACTTGTAAATTTCAAGTCTCATTCTACTACAGTTTAAGCACTCATGCTTTTCCCTGGATTATTGATTTTCCTAAGAATATAACAAAATAGAAAAGGCATTAATACTTTATTCTTGAAACATAGTTTTTAGCCTTTATATTCAGTATAAAACTTGAAGAGATGAAAGTGAGAATAGAATTAAACACAAATATGCAAAATATAAATATGGTAGTCAATGTTAGGGATGTATCCCTTATTTATTATCAACCCTTTAAGTTAAATAGTTTTATGTGTGATGATAAATAGTAAATCTGGTGGAAATTCTCACCAGTACATGTCGACATCATGAAAATGCAAATTTATGTTTTTTGTCTGTACCAGGGAAGTCCCATTTATCTAATTATGCAAATAAGTCTAGCCAAATAAACACCCAGAACCCACCTCATCCCTTTGTGTATTTATGTAGTATGAGTGATCCTTTACTAGCTAGGGGCTACCACCAGATCATAGAATAGTTCAACATTTTGAAATTTAACATGTTGCTGCTAGCTTGAACTACCAGTAGTACAAGCACGACTGTTCCTTTGGGCAGCTTGTGCTACAAGTGGTACTAATAATTTTTATCGCTCTTTTTACTAATAAAATTAATAAAGCCACCAAATGGGACAGCTATGCATGTATCTTCTCTCATTCAAGCCACCCAGCAGCGAGTCATATGGATTACATTATGAAAATGTTAATTAGTCAAATTTAGTAGTAATGAGGATCCAAACATATCCACATGCCTTTGAAAATACCCAAGTTCTACAGTTACAAAATAAAATTAGAAAATATATGTTAAATATCTTGACAGTGACACTGATTTCAGTGTTTTTGTCAAATTTCTTTATTATAAACGAATGTTTTATAATTTCTTTGCTGTTTTTAAGCACAGTGTGTAGTAAGTTTAACACAGGTTATGCTTTGGGTAGAAATTCTACTAAGGCAAAGTAGCCGATACCATTTTCAAATCCCCTTTTCTAGGATGGAAGTGTACCTTAGTGTTAGAGTACTTACCTAGAATGCAGAAGGCTCTGGGTGACATGCCCAGCATCACACCACACACACACACACACACACACACACACACACACACACACTTTTAAATTGTGAGGTTAAAATTTATCCATGTGTTTGGTAGAATTTTGCTTCCAGATCAAATAGATTATCTGGCAGCAGAAAGGATCATAAAAATTGGTTAAGAGGCATAAAGTTATCTCTCTAAAGCAGCAGCAAGCAGATGGTCTTAAAAACTCAACAAGATTCCTGAGATGGAAAATTCATGGATTAAAAACTGAGTCCTGTTGACAGTTTTACCCCAAGAATTTTGCAAGTATAAAAGCAAACAATGAGTTTCTAGAGAAAGTGCAGTAGCTTTTGGCAGACTGAGTGCTCAAGCTCAGGACCAACTGTCACACTCAAGGCACCTCATCAAGTAAAAGTTTCATCCACTTAAAAATTCTTGAAAAGCAGAGCAAAGTTCTTCTTGTTTTACAAAGGTTAGTGTTTTGGAACCTGCCAGAGGACTGTGGCAAACAGCCCCTTTTGTCAACTGAAAATTCCATAGGGCTAAGTGCATATCAGGACTGCAAAGAACATTAAGCATACTGCCTGTTTCAACTAAGGTGACTTGATTTTATGTGGTTGTGTTAACTAACAGAGGAAAATGTGAATTCCTCCTGAATGAAGATAATATAACCTTGATTCTGGACAGTGTTTTACATAAATATCTGCCATTTGTAAAAGCATTACCAGTCACACATGAGAAAAATTTGATGACAGAATAAAATCAAGTGGGAAAAAACAGTACAAATGGTCTATATGATGATCTAGATATTAGAATTAACTGACAAAGATATTAAAGTATGGTGAACACATCAAAAATAAAGTACAGTACAAACAGATAAAAAGAGAATTTTACTACACAATTCAAATTTTGAAATTAATTCTATAACTGCAAAGTATAACATTGGATATAAAACTATTTAAATGTATTAATAGCATAGACATAAATGACTACAAGATTAGTAGAAGCAAAACAGGTCAATATAAATGTCCGAAGAAAAAAATGTACAAAGTAGTTATATGAGCAACTCTAAGATACATATGATCCTAATCCTACCAAGCTAAGAGAGTAAGAATTTCTAATAACAAATATTTGAAAAGATAATGACCAAGATTTTTTTTAAAAATTAATAAAAGAGGCCAGATGTGGTGGTACATACCTATAATGCCAATAATTGGGAGGCAGAGGCAGGAGGATTGCTGGAAGCTCTAGGCCAGCCTGGGCAACAAAGTGAGTTCAAGGCCAGCCTCAAATGAAAAGTCAAACTCTGTCTCAAAAAGACAAAAAAAGAAAAGAAAGAAAGAATAAAAGTCTTCTTTAGGATATTCAGTTAAGTACAATCAGCAAACACACAGCACACCTGGACAGATCATAGACAAGTGATTGAATATCAAACTCTAAGAGAAAAATTCTTAAAAGCAAGCACACAATAATGGCAAATTGCTTTTGTATATGTGCTGCCAAAGTGAGCACATCATCGTATAACTTTAAAAGGAGTATCTGTAAAGTGGAGAGCTGGCTCTTAAATATAAATAATAACACAAAAGAGAAAGGAATGATATTTTCCAAGTCATAAAATAAAACTGTAACCAGCCAAGAAATCTGTTCTGCAAACATACCTTCAAAAGTGAAGTCTTAAGACAAACAAAAGCTTAAGAGACTCTCAGTTACATCTACACTAAAAAAAATTAATACAATTTGTTAAGCAGGAAAATAGAACTAAGGGGGGGTCATACAACTGGAAAAAGAATTAAAAAGCAACTGAAGAGTAAATATAAATAAATATTGAAGAAATATTGATTATACTTGGCAAAGATGGTAGTTCCATAAAGGATTTAAAATATATTTGAAGTTTAAATTTATAATAATAACATAAAAGGCAAGGATATAGTTAAGAGATCCAAGTTTTTAAGCATAATGTCATGGAAGTAGAAAAGATAATTTTATTAGATTCTTGTAAATCAAAGATGCATGCTGTAATTTCTTGAATAACCATTAAAAGAATAACAGTTAATTGAAGGAAACACTTTTTTAAAAAATCAGAAGTATTTTAATAATCCAAAAGAAGATCAAAACTTTAAGGACAAATGTAAAAACAATTACACGGTCAGTATAGATGGAAAATACCAGAAATTGGTTATTATTGGATTAGGTAATCCAGTGAAAGAGCCAGAATTGTTAGATCACATTTTTGAAAAATTCAAATATATGTATGACCAAATACGTGCATGTGATTATATCTATGAAAGACTAAACCTTTAAAGAATGGGATAAGTAGTGATGCACCGTGCCTCACAAAAGCCTGCTCACTCTGCTTCTTGGTGGGAGCAGGGTCCTTTGTGAGGAGGGAAGGAATGTGATTTCAGGATTAGAGTGATTCGTAGAAGCAGTGAAGAAGAGTCCAGCCAGGGAAAGGTGATTCCTCAGCCTAACATCAAGGCTGAGGCTGGAACTGGTGTGTTGCTGGTAGAGTGATTAAGAAATGAAGTCAACAGATACAGACTCAAGGATCTTATCTCTAGCTTCTGAAGCTGCCAAAAATCCTGAGCAGAATGGGCCTGTTATTTGTTGAAGTTAAAAGAAATAATAAACAACTAGGAAGCTCAGAGTTGAACAAGATCCAACAAGACATATATTGTTATGACCTCATTCAGTATTGCCCTTTGGTCCTCAGGCAAGATTGTTCCCGAATCCAGGATAGTTGGACTACCATTTCCCAGTGCACACAGCTAGTAAGCCATTGCTGTGCGGGCTTAGAGCCAGGAGAAGATGCAGAGGAACTTTACAAGGATATATTTCCATCAGCTACAGAAATTTTTTTACTTTTGGGGAAAAGATTGCAAGCATGCTTTATCAATACACCTAAGGGTGAAGAAAAAGATTAATTACTACACTTTTTCCAAATTGTGACTGATTCTCTCTTATGGCTATTGAGAGGCCACGTTCAACTCATACAGAATGTACTACAAAGTGATCATTTCTTACGCTTACGGCAAACTGCCAGTGTTCAAGTAGAATCTACATTCATGATTTAGCTACAGAATATATAATATACTCAGAATAGAAGGGAAGATCTTACATTTGATTTTAGATGAAGTTATTTCCAAGTTTCTATACCACCTAGTCCATCCATAAGAAGCACTGCTGTGAAGCTTCTACTGTTGATAGCTTAATCCCATCAGGATGTTTTAATTTCACTGAGACTGATACCTGCTACAAAGGATTCAGAAATCTACTAAATAAGGAATTGGGACAGAATTTGGTCAAGAATTTGGGCAGCTCATTGGCCTTTTAAGCCCTAAGATCTATCAGGAAGTAGAAGAGGAGAAACTATGTTAAGCAGCTTGCTGGATTCAAGCTTATTGGAAGGGCGTCCAGACTATAAAGGGACTCAAGAAGCTTCCATCTGCTGTGATTGCTTTGCAGAGGAGTTTTAGATCTAAATGAACAAAGACATTGCTAAAGCTAAATAGGCAGAAGGAAGAAAAAGATCTCAGATTGCAGTTGCAACTCGAAAGAGAGCCATGAGACTTTCCCAAGAATTACGGTGAAGTATGCTTGAAATAGTTCATCCAGGTCAAGTGGAGAAATGCGATCAGGAGTTGGAAGAGAAATCAACACTGATTATCCAGAAACATTGAAAAGGGTAAAGAGAAAGGGTAAAGCTCCACCAATAAAGGTCATCTCTCACAATATAAAGCAGCTATCATATTTCAAAAAGCAGTTCTTAAATTCCAAACAAACTGTCTTAAGAAAAAGAAACTATTTACCCCTTGGCAAGGATGCTGCAAACTCGCTGATGCACACAGAGTTCAACTGAAGCAACAAGTGGGTGACTATGTCAGAAGACATCCAGGCTCTCAGATGTCAGATGTGCCAGCGGGGAGCTCCATGCCCAAGCTCCATAATGGCTACAACACTGCTTTATGAGCAGAGCCCCAGAAGAGAGATCCCAGCAGCACAGAGAGGCTCTGATGGCTCAGATCAGCACAAGTATTGAACAGCTATTGATGACACCAAGTCTGAAGTAAGCAGAAGGGTAAGAACCTAAACTCTTCTTAAGTAGATCCACGCCTGTAGCAGCCAAGGCCAAACAGGCAGATCTCGTCACCCTGAAGCACACACGAGCACCTCGGTGAAGAAGCTTGGGGAGGAACCAGTTGATAAGACTGGTGTTCCAAAGGATGAGTTTACTATAGAATTAGAAACCTTATTTATTGGTGCAACCAAGTCTCTATAGGGCGTTACCCTGAAAACTGACACTAATCTTATATTTCAGGAAACTGTATTAGTCCTGCTGTGGTATACTGGTAGCCTAAGACTTACCTAACTTGTGATTTTCCAGAGATTTCTCTCCAAAAAAAGAGATTTCTAGGAAGTAAGCAAAAAGTTATCATCTACCTCTCAGTTCTCTTTTCCTTTTCTCCACATTCCTGTCTCTGGACATACACACAGATTTATGTTGCTTTTGTTGTAGAACTAAACTGATCATGGCATTGTGTTGTTAACAAAATATTAAATTTATTTCATTTTTACCATCTTCTAGTGAAAGGATTTTTTAAATAAATATTTTAACAATTGTTCTGAAAAACTTTGGATTATTTTAATTTTTCATATTTGTCATTTAAAATTCCTGTATTATTATTACTATTGATGTGTTTTGGTCATTAAGGTGAGGAAAAGAGGTCAGTTTAAGGACTTACTGTTTTATATAAAAATGACTGAACTTAATTTCTGTTTTGTTATTTCTAAAAGGAACTACACACACAAGTCTAACAAGGACTCAATGTAACAAAAATTTGTCCAGCCTAAATTCCATTTTTAAATTGAACTATGAGAACTACATAACTTACTGATTCCCTTTTTATCTAAAATAAACAGCCTGTCTGAGAAAAAAACAAAGAATGGGATAAGTTTGTAACACAAACACTGGCCAAAATGAATCTAGGGTATCTATATCCACAGAAGATGATGGAACCTTATTAACTCCTGGTATAAGGGAAAACGGTACTGCCACTTTGGAAGGCAGTTTGGCATTTTATGATAAACCACGTGTAATCTTCTATGTGATTGAACAATCATACTCCTTAGTATTTTTCCAAAGAAATTAAAACTTACATTTACCCCGAACTTGGCATAGGGAAGTGTATAGTAATTTATTAATAATTTTTAAAACTTGGAAGCAACCAAGATGGACTTTAGTAGGTGAATGGAAAAATTAATTGTAATTCAGCAGACAATAGAATATTTTTATCAAATACCAAAAAGAAATGAAGTATTAATTCATGAAATTCATTTTTAAAACTTCAATGCATATTGCCATGTGAGAGAAGCCAATCTGAAAAGATTCCCTACTGAATGATTTTGACTATGTGATATTTTGAAGAGGCAAAATTCTGGAAACACTAGTAAATTAATGATTTCCACATATTTTGGGTATGGTCAATAAATTTATAGAGCATAGGGTACTTTAGATGGTTAAATTACTTGGTTTGCTACTTAAAATGTAAATTTGTGCTATTTTCAATTTGGACAAACCTATAACATGTTCACTTCCAAGAGCGAACACTAGCATAAACTATGCATTTGAGGATAAAACTATAATTATGCATTTGAGGATAAAGCATGCTAATGTATCTTCATGAAGGATAAGAAATATGCCATTCCAGTGGAAGATGTTGACAATATGGAGAGTTGAGTATAAATGGGACAAGGACATATAGGAAACCTATGTACCTTTTTTGGGGTGAATCAAAAGCTGCTCTTTAAAATAACCTATTTTTGGGTCAGCGATATAGCACAGTGGCACAGGGCTTGCCTGGCAAATGGAAGGTCCTGAGTTCGATTCCCAGTGCCAAAAATAAATAAGTAAATAAAATACCCTATTTTTCTTACATCTCAGATAATATAACTTATGATACAGGTGCATTAGTTTTGACAATATGATATTGCAGGCTAAACAGATAAAAATAGAATACTTGAGCAGACCTGTGACTACCTAATTTTTGATAATAATGACACTTTATAAATGATAAGAATAGCTCATTTTTCAATATACACAGACATTTGAGGAGAATTTGAAAATATTAACAATATTAATTTGAATTTTTAGTTGATTATACTTTTAAATATGAAAAATACTATTTAAAGTAAATTAATCTTTCACATTTCACATAAAAATGTTTTCATGACCTTAGGGAATGCAAAGATTTGAATAGAATATAAAAGTGAGACCCAAAAGAGAAAATACTGATAAATCAGAAGAAACTGAAGAGCTATTATTGATCAAAGGAAATAGTATAGAGTGAAAATACAAAGCACAGAATGGGGAAAGGTATTTGTAATACATGCATCTGAAAAATGTCTTCTACTCAGAATACTGAAGATACTTTTACATATTAACAAGCAGATGGGTAAACGCCATAAAGAAAAGTGTACAAAACATTTGAACAACCACATCACAAGTTAAGTGTGAAATTTAATAATTTCATTAATTACCAGGGAAATACTAATTAAAATTATAATACATCAACACACAATACAGTGGTTAAAATTGAAAAGACAACACCAAATGTTGTTGAGCATATGGAGGCACTAGAACTCTCATACTTTGCTAGTGTTGGTACAGTACATTGGAAAACTTTCATAATATTTTCTGGCACCAAGAGCCTATATACAACTTACTACACAGTAGTTGAACACCTATGAATATATTCAACATAAATACCTACATGTAGCCACCAAAAGAAGAGAGTAAGATTACAGTGCTACAAAACAAAAAAGTTCAAAACTAGGAAAAAAACTAATGTTCAGCAACTAAAAACCTATATCAAAAAGTCATGGTATATAAAATACACTCATACAAAGAGATAATAAACAAATTATGCCAACATACCTCAGATCATTTTCCTAACATACTACTGAGTGAAAGAAGACACACAGCAGAGTGATATATAACTCTATTTTAAAACGTTTTTTAAAACATAAAGAAAACACATTAAATATGGAAATCATAGGGCCGGGGATTTAGTTCAGTGGTGTAACCACCTGCCTGGCAAGCATGAGGTCATGAGTTTGATCCCCATTACCAAAAAAAATGTTGAATAAATATGGAAGTCAGGGTACTAGTTAGCTTTTGAGGGAAAAGTAGTAAGCAGACAATATTAGGAGTGGGCTTCTTGCCGATTAGTAGTATTCTATGTTTAATCTACCTTGTCTTGACAGTATTTTTAATTTTGTGAAAAATCCATTGAGTTGTAGAATTATTTGTATCCTTTTCAAGATAAATGCTATGTTTCAACATAAAAGTAACTTTTATGAAGCCTGAACTTGTAAATACCATGTTTTTCATACAATGAAATTATAAACCAACAAAAAAGTTTTTAATGTCTTCAAAAGTAGTAATTATGGAGATTAACAACATTTGGATGGTCTCTAAAGCACTATTTCACTGAAAACTTCCTTCAGACATGAATATTTA
>PVJX010050868.1:0-10509 GCA_004027295.1 Dolichotis patagonum | reverse complement strand
TCAGTGCACTGATTTAGTATTCACCCACCCTTAATCACCGCATCACACACTCTAGATCCAGCCAGCTCTGAAAAGCCCCACCTATGACTGCGTGAGGCTTGGGGGGACACTGAGACACAGGTCATGACAGAGCACAGTGGATCTGATGGACAGAGAAGCTTGGAGGACTGACTGGGTCAAGGAGGACTGAGTGAACAGCACCAAGGGGCTGGGTGTTGTTTTACCCGAAGGACTGAAGGTCTCACCACAGAGAACTGGTCTGGTAAGATCCACCCTTCCAGGTGGGTTAGAAAGACAAATTGTTGCCCAGATTCTTGGGAAGCAGATGGACTGGAGCCAGGCAAGGAGAAGGGAAGGGGAAAGGGTGGTTGATAGGCACCAAGCTAGCAGGATGGGCGGCCAGGCAGGGCGGCATCCGTTAACAATGGTGTGTTACATCTGGAATAGCTAGAAAGGGTTTGACTGCTCCCACTCACCACAAAGAAATGATAAATGTGCAAGGTGGTGAATGTTTAAGTTGTCCTTACTCGTTCGTGACATAATTCATGTACCTATCAAATCATCACCCTGAACTCCATATAGTTGTACAATTATTAGGTGTCAGCAAAACAAACATTTTTTTTTGTTTAAAAAAACTTAATTAAGGCCATCATCTTTTGGTTCCAGTGCCTTGGATTCGAACTCTGTGTCTACTGCCCTTTAACTCTGCAATCATGGGCAAGTGACCTAACCCCTCTCTGCTTTGCTCTCATAATTTCCAAAGTGGAAACAACTGTAGCAGCCATGTCATTATGTTGTGAGCACTGAAGCATAAAAGGTTTACATGTGTTTTAACACAGGGTATAAAAGCTGACACACACTCAATACCCATAATGGTGGCTGACTTGTGATTTACGGCTATGTCATGGTTATGCCATCTGCAAGGGGGAAGGGCTGCCGGCATTTCAGGACACAAATATCAACCCCGTTTTCCCTTCTGAGCTTGGAGCCAAATGAGGAATAAGACCCAGAAGATGACAGATGGCATCTATCATGTTTTGTCAATACCTACGGTGTACGATGAACAAAAGCAGATGAGAGCTCTGTTCTTGTGTAGTAGCATAAGCGAAGAGGGTGACAGATGGGGACGGGAACAGATCTTCAGATCAGTAAGGAGGTGTTGAGCTTTGAGGTTCTCTCTTCCTTACTGCTAAGGAGTAAACGTGATTATGATCTGCAGCGAGATCCCTCTCCCCACTGGTTTCCCCGGCGAGATGAGCGGCAGACAGTGCCCGCCGGTTGTAAGCCTTCTGGTCCCCACTCTTTTAGGGGCGAAGGCTCTTGCAGCTTCCCATTCAGCAGAAGGAAAACTTGACCTGCTTGTCTTTCCCTAAATAAACTCGGAGTTCATTTCAGGTGTGCACACAGGTGAGTTTTTTTCTTTGTTTGTTTTTTCTTTTTGAGATAGGGTTTTGCTATGCAGTTCAGGCTGGTCTTAAATTCACTTTGTAGCCCAGGCTGGTCTTGAACTCACAGTGATCCTCTTGCCTCAGTCTCTCAAATGCTGGGATTACAGGCATGTGCCACCATGCTTGGCCTATATAGGTGAATTCTCACAAATGTATACATTTGTGTATCCATCACCATGATCAACACATAGAATATTTCCTTTGCTTCAAGAAGTTTCCTTGTGTTTTCCTGCAGAAAAATCACTCCCACCACCACACCTAGGCAGGAACTGTAGATTATTTTCACCTCTTCCAGACTCTTAGAAACGTTCTCCTATAGTGTGCATACTTTGGTCTCATTGAGTAATTGAGGGACTGATTCATGGTGCCTGGTGAGTGTCCCACAACTTGCTTGTGTGTTCACCAGTAGATAATTGAGTTGCTTCCAATTGTTGCACATTATATATAAAGCAGCTGGGACTATCCATGAAAGAGCATCTGAGGACATAGGTTTTTATGGTTATTGGTTAAATCACTAGGAGTGGAATTGGTAGGTTGTATTATAAGTACATTCTTCACTTTACCAGAAACTGCTGAATTACTTTCCCAAATCCTTGTTTTTGTTTCATTTGAAAGGAAGGCTTCCTATGTAGTCCACGCTGGCTTTGAATTTGCTACCTAGCCCAGGCTAGCTTCAAACCCATGATCCTCCAGTTTCAGGCCCCCAAGTGCTGCGATTATAGGCACAGCCGCACCCAGTGAAACTTTTTCAGATCCTCATCACGTCCACAGGTGATAAAACCTCAGAGGCAGTGTCGGGAATGTGGATACTTAATTGGACCCGGCCTGCTTCCCTCACCTTGGTGTTGAGCCCAGCTGCCCCGCCCTCTCCTCCATCCCACCAGCTCCTCTGGCTCAGTGGACGCAGTTCTCTTACTCTTCTCCCTTTTGGATAAAATTCGACTTTCATATCTGTATGGATTTCGGTCAGTTGTTTATTCCTCCTTGCTGTAACTGACAGAATTCAAGTTTTATTTTCTCATGTTCTGAGCACGGGTTCTTCTCCCTCAAGAATCCCCTCCTTTCTCACACCAGCAGTGCTGAAGCTCGACCTTCGCTGTCCTTGGTGACTAATTCTGTGCAGATGCCACCGCAGCAGCCTGTGTGCCCTGGACCCAAGCAGACCCAGCAACCCTGCTCATGGAGCAGGGACCCATTTCCTTAGAGAGGGCTCCCTGAGGCCTCAGACAATATCCAAGATGAAGGCAGTCAAGCTTCTCCAAAGAAACAGAGGAGAGCCCTCCTTCCTTTCCCTTTTATTCCATTCAAACCGTAATTCTATTGGTTAGTGCCATTCACACGCATGGTGGGGCTTCTGTCTTCAGTAAATCCCTTCAGCCATACTGAGAACTATGCTAATCCAAATTAGCTGGACATTTCTTACTCAACTTGACACCCAGTTAACTATTGCACCAGTCAAACCATAATCAAGTGTGAGGTATAATATGGACATACTTGTAGATATGTCAAGTTTCCTAGAAGCTGTGCTACATCCAAACAAGGGACTAGACAAAAAACACAGCAAGACACAGTTTAATAAAACAGGAAATCACACAGGACTGGGAGAAAGAATCCCAGCAGGATAATGTCAAGATGTCCTAGGATGGTAGCTGCAAAGAGCAATGGAGGAGACTGACGCTCAAGTGCAGGGTTTCAGAAGTGATCAGAACATTCTCAAAAGGAAAGATAAGACAGCAACAAAATCAGTTTAATAAAAAAAAATAGGAAATTTAATGAGTCTTTTTTTTTTTTTGTACCGGGGATTGAACTCACAACCTCGTGCTAGCCAGGCAGGTGCTTAGGCCACTGAGCTAAATCCCCAGCCCAATTTAGTGATTCTTAATAGACTGAAAGGACTATTATACTGGGAAGTAAGTTAGAAGGGGGAATTAGGAACAAATAAATATAAACTGAGGAAACCAAAACTCAAATGTATGAATAAAGAAATACATTTCTTTGTATTTACTGTGTCTACAAGGAAACCAAATACTGTCTCTACTAGGAAAATAGTAGAAGAAAGAAAACACTTATAGAATATTCAATGATTCTGTTATGAATGAACATAATCATAAAGTATAAACAATTCATATTAACTTAACCAAAACAATTATAACCCTACTGTTAAGATGAGAGAGAATATTGGGAAGTGATATGTATGTGGAGTGGAAAATAACAGTTTTCTCCACTGCTAACCCATGTGTTGAAATGAGTTAGAGCAGAGAAACTTTTTCAGTGGAACCACTGCTCTTTATTCATTCATGTGATTTGAAACTTTTTCCCTAGTCATGGAAACAGTGTCACACAGATGCCATAGTTACTTTCAAGTAATAACCGGAAGTCTCTTTATTCAGGGATTAAAAATCTCATGTTGTTTGTTCTGCCATTCAACCTACAATCTAGATTTTGATTCTGGATGGAGTGCGATAGACTGATATGCAATCAGACAAGCCCTCTTGCAGAAAATAAATACAAAAAATAAACATCATACAAAAACCTCTAGCTCCCTAGACTACAGAGAATGAGCAGAAGTTGACAGACCTTTTGGGGTGGGGGGAGCACATCTTTGCTGGAGGAAGGGTGCACCCTTGCTGGTAGCCACAGATAAATTCCTGTTTCTGTGGCTTTTTGCCCAGGATGTCTTCCACATAGCATGAAGAGCAGCAGCTGTGGTATACGTGGGACACCCCACAGGCTTTCTGGCCTGAAGATGAAGGAAAATAAAGTTAGCAGGGTGCAAAAGTAAAACCGGGAAGCCATGCGTGCTGAAAAGAGCGCTTTGGGGTTCCCCAAAGATGAAATTCAGAGATGTACTACCTAAACCCTGCCAGTGTCTTTGGCAGATCCTGGGGTACACACTATGCACCAGGCTTAAAGCAGCTCAGCTGAAGAAATTAGATCTAATCTAAGACTGGTGCTCCTCTCCAATAAACAGATTTCCACTACACTTTACTGCTCACACACAGGGGGAGAACACTAATGAAAAACAACAGAATCACCTCCGTAATTTAATGTGCTAACATTAAGAACCAACTCAAACTTTCTTGTCATATGAAGAATCAAGAAAATGAATCTAATTCCCAAGAAGGGGAAAAAACCAAGCCAAATCCCAGTACAAACCCAAATTGGGTCTCAGACATAACTTGAAAGTAGGTATTGTAGTTATTGTCAGTAAAACCAAAGAATTATGTTTTCAACAACAGAAAATCTCACCAAGCAAAAATTCTCATCAATATTTATGTTTGTTTGTTTGGTGTAGTACTAGGTATTGAACTCCAGGTCTTTGTATTGGGAAGTTGAATCCAGGGCCCCCCCATCCCTTTTTATTTCTTATTTTGAAACCAGGTCTTACTAAGTTGCTAAATTTCTCAGCGTAGGTTTGAACTTGCAATCTTCCTGCCTCTTGGGATTACAAGCCTGTACCACCATGCCTGACTTACTAATAACTTTTTAAACAGAAACAAAATGAAGAATAAAAATAAGGTTTCTGAAATAAAAATTCCATAGGCCAGATTTTTAAAAATAAACATGACTGAGGAATGACTAAATGAAATGCAAGTTAGGTCAATAAAAGTGATCAAAGATAAACACAAAGAAAATAACTGAAAAATTGAACAGACATTTAAGAACATGTTAAATGGAACAAGTCAGTGTCTCCCAACAATCAGCCATGCTGGAACTTGGGGAACCGACCAAGAAAGCAATGAGCCATCCTTCCTGGTAAGCAGTGTGACTGAGCCACAGGCCCGTGAGCCTACTGGCGAGAGGGCTGAGAATCAAACATCTCATCCCCCACAGCCACCCCCATTAGAAACTGGATGGTTTTGAGGACAGCCAGCATTGATAGCACCTAAAGTACATAAAGTGACTAAATGCTTGTATTGTTGGGTTGATTATGCTGACCTGGGGCCAGAGGTCTGAATGTCTCTTGGGAGATGCAATATAGCAAATATGGAGGATCTCCTTCTAGCTTGTCTTTGAAGACCAATATTGTTCTCACTGTTTTGCTTTGTTCTGATTAATTGTTTTGCTCTATTCAATATTCTGTTTTGACTGATTTTATAATGTTCTGTTTTTGGTTTGATTTTGCTATACCTGATGGAATGGACAACTATTGTGAAGATAACAAGATATATTATGGAACCTATTATTGATATCCCAGTATCCTGCTCTGAAGTTCTATACCAGTTTCACTGCATTGTCTCCATTGGCTTTGTTCTGTATTGTTTTGTTGTTTTTTACCATCTTTAAAATTAAAAAAAGAACATGTTAAATAGTATGGAATGGCTCAACATTTGTGAAACTGGGTATCAGAAGGAGAAGTGGGAAAAATGGACAAGAAAAAATTGAAAAGGCCAAATTTTTCAAACTTTGATTAATCACAGAACTTTGAAGATACAAGATGATTACCAAACACCAACATAAAAATGCCCATGAGGTATGTCCTCTTTATATTCTTGAAAAAGAATAAAAAATATATTTTTAAAACAGCAAGGGAAAAATAATATACTACATATAAGAGGGTGGTAATCCTATTAAATGCTGACTTCTATCAGAAACTATGGAAGCCAGGGAAAAATGGAAGAATCTCTTTAAAGTGCTGAAAGGCATATGTGAAGACAGAATTCTATAGTGAAGTAGTGATTGCCTGCACCCAAGGTGAGCAGAAAGGATCAACTATGGAGGGTCAGGAAGATGTATTTTAGAGTGAATGATTCTACCACTTGATCGTGATTATGATTATAAGTTTGTATATAATTAACAAAATTCATAAAAATGTATCCTTAAAATTGGTGTTTCATATATAAGCACTTCTTTAATTTACAAATCCACAAAATAATTTTTTAAACCCTGTAATACATAATTTAATTAAAAGCTTCTTCTTCTCCCCTACAGCTTGGGGCTGATTCAACCTATATAATCTGAATCAAAGATAAGGCAGTGTATTATTATTATTTTTCTACCTTATCACCTCCTTTTTTATTCATTACATTATCCAAAGCTCCTTTAGGATTGGAGTTCCTTGGGAAAAGAAAGTTTCTCTTCAGGCTAGGGCTGCAGCTCAGTAGTAGAATGCTTGCTTAGCAAGGTGAAGGTCTGGGTCGGATCTCAAAACCACACATGCACACACAACAAAAGCTTTTTGCATTTGAAGTCTATATCTAGTGTTGGTACGTATTACAGTAGGCATTCTCTACTCTAATACACACCAAATCTAATGGTATTCCCCATGTAGACCATTTTTTATTTCTTTTCTTTTTTTGGTGGGCTTACTAGCTCTCAGATACACTTCTCTCCCTTTTGCTTCTGCAATCAATAGCACCACAAGGCTGACCCCACAAGTTGGGGCAAGAGCCCCACAGGCTTTTGCCTCCTGGTACTTAGCTGGGTCCATGTGGAGAAGGCATTAAGAGAAGACTGGAAGATGGGAGGAGAAGTGAAGCCCTGGGTAACAACTCTTCTGAGGCCAATGCAATCTTTTAAAGTGTTAACTCTGGTCCCCAAACAGAAACCTCACACCCTAGAGAGAGTAATAGCACGCTGCAGTTAATAACTCTGGATTGCTTTAAAGTGCAGGTTGGCTCTGTGGTTCTTCTACAGTCCGTATAACCAGTTTCTTAAATTAAGTTTACACAGTTGCAAAGTGTTTAGTATGGTTTCCGTCTTTATAGACCTTGGCTGATATAAAAGCTGATAAGCAAAACTATGTATTGGTCAGCTTTCCCAATGCTGGCACAAAATATGAGGGCCGGCAATGTGAAAGAGGAGACTTTTATTCGGCTCACAGTTTTAGAGATTCCAGTTCATGGCGTACAACTCAGCAGGAGTGGTGGGGAAAAGCTGCTCACTTCTTGGCATCCAAGAACCAGAGTACAGATTAAGGGAGCCAGAGAGGAAGCAACTAGGACAAGATGGGGCTTCTGAGGTCAGACCCCATAACCCATCCAGACACACCAAAAAGTGTGCTTTACCAATCCTCTAAGAGGCTCTCAAGTCAATCAAATTGACTGTCAAGATTAACTGTCACATTCTACCCCTTGTCAACTTGACATCAAAGACATCTTGAGACCATGAATGTGGATGAGAACTAACTTCCAAATAAAGTTATAAAACTGCCCCAAAGAAGAGGAAGAAGAGGAGGAGGAGGAGGAGAAGAAAGAGGAGAAGGACAAGGACAAGGAGAAGGAGAAGGACAAGGAAAAGGAGAAGGACAAGGAGACAGAGAAGGAGAAGAAGGAGAAGAAGGTATCTGGATGGAGGCCTCTGCAACCTCATGATCTTGTTCTGTGTGCCTAAAACACTAGCTTCATGTGGACAATGCCAAGATCTGCTGCCAACTTTTAGCCTGACCCAGTTGAAGCACAGCTGTGAAGGCTTCTGAGAGGCTGGATGGCTGAGAATGATGAGCTGAACTCAGGGAACCAATCCCTAAGGTGATCCTCCGTGGGCACCAAGGACTGTCTTCTCAAATGACATATTTTCACTTTTGCATCCTAAACCTGCAGTGGATGAGGTCTTGGTGATTACTCAGATGCCCTCACATCATCTATTTTTCTTGTCCTGATTCAAAGTACTTGGGGTTTTTTTAATGGTACTAATCCCTTTACCAACCATACTTCCTTTTGCCCCAACTTTATATGTGGTTGGGTACAGAGGAGTTAAGTTTTTCAAATCATTGTTAGCCACTGTTTGCTTAAATAATAACTATAAATTTGCTAAGAGTTGCCAAAACTACCCATGCCACAGCCTGAACACTGGGCTGCTTTGAAATTTTCTCTACCAGAAAAATTAGTCAGCCATCTTTAAATGAGGCTTCACACAGTCTTAGAAAATGGAAAAAACATAGACAAATTTGTGGGCTTCTAATCAAATTCCCAATAGAGTGCTAAGATCTTTTCACCCTGGTCTTGACTTATTTCTTTTTTATTTTATTTTATTTATTTATTTTTTTTGTATCAGGGATTGAACTCATGACTGTGCACTTGCAAGGCAGGCGCTTAAACCACTAAGCTAAATCCCCAGTCCCCTTGACTGATTTCTAGCAGCATTCTGAACTTCTACATCTAACCAGTATTATCCATCAGGCTCTTATAGCATTTTTAAGGTTTCTCTGACCTGCTTCTTGGAAATTCTCCAAACTCTTCCCATTAACCGTTTCCAGAGATTTCTGCATGACACAGTTAGGTACAATCACAGCAATAACCCCACTATCAGTACCAACTTTCTGTATTAATTAGCTTTCCTGTCACATAGACACAATACCAGACAGCATTATTTAAAGAGGGAGATGTTTAATTTGGGTCAGGTTCAGAGGACTCTGCCCATGGTTGACTGGGTTCAGGGCAGAAACATGGTAAAAGGATGAGGTAGAGGAAAGCTGTTCACTTCATGCCTGCTGGGAAACAGCACAGAATAGGGGCACTGGAGAGGAAAGGACCAGAGACCAAATACATTCCCCAAGGTCACCTCTCCACGCCCCATCCAGAAACACATAGAAAGATGCTTCATTAGTCCCTCAGGTAGCTCTCAAAGCCAATCAAGTTGATTACCAAGATTAAAATGCTACAAACCGTAAACATATTAAAAGAACAAGAGTTAATATATAGTCCTTATTGTGAAAAATAAGGTGGTAATAAAATGAAGGAAGAGCAAACATAACCATCTCATTGTTACTCATAAGGAACTAATAGGTGCTTTCTAAACCAGTAGAGGGTTAGGTGTACTATATAAATTATTATTGTAAAGATTTCTACTAAAAATGTACTAATATTCCTAAGTATCAGGAGAACTACATAAGAAAAAACAAAACCAGTAGCTGGGAATGGCAGAGCTAAGGCAAGAGCTAAATAAATATACAAACAGCTCCCAATACAGCTCGGTGTGGAGACCCTGCATTTAATCCTTATTAGTGCAAAACAAAATAACACAAACAAAAACAACAAAACAAAATCCCAACCACTAAAAAACAAAGCAAAAGCAAATGAGCAGGTTAAACCCTATAATCGTGTTGGGTTAAAAAGAAACTGGAGATGGCACACACAAAGCTCTGTATTAAATCTTTACCTCCAAAAAGAAAAGAAAACTCTAAAAATAAATCATAGAGCTGTGGTGGCCTTTGCTGTTAGCCCCAGTCTTGGGAGGCAGCAGTAGGGGGATTGGAAGTGTGAGATCGCCTTGGGCTAGTGAGCAAAGCTGTGCCTCAAGCCACCCCCCGAAAAACAGGTAACTTAAAACAACATAATACTACTGAGTCACCTGCCCATCACTGGACATGATACCCAACACCCACAGTTTAAAGCAGGAGTTTCAGTTTCAGTCCATGGTTAGAGCAGGGTCCAAGGCAGGAAGAGAAGGGCCAGAGGGCTTGGCAGAGGGAAAGGTGCTCAACCCATCACATCCAGGAAGTAGTGAGTGAAAAGGAAGGAATCAGGACAACACCATGCCCAGATCGTGCCCCTGGTGACCCCACTTCTAACCAAGCCCCATCTCCTAACAGCAAGTCAGCTCCAGCACCCCCGTGATCCAGTCACCTTTGACACACATGAGAACTTGGGGGAACATTTTAGATCTAAATGATAATAACAACTACATTAACATACCTTAGTCACCTCAATAAATATGATTAGGGTTAGCATGCCAGAAAAGAGAAAAATATTTTCCGATTAAATCATAAAACCAAACCTAACACTATAGACAAAAGATAATAAGAAAACAAATCAGAATATTGAAAACAAAAGAAAGCATGTAGCTGTATTTAAGGTAAAGTACACCAAAAGAAAGCCAAAGTTATGGTTTTTAGCTTTAGGTAAGCAGGAATTCAAGCCCCAAATGTGATGAAACAAAACCAATAAAAGCATCCTATAATGTTAAAGGACATGATTCATAGTGGTGAAATAGTAGTTATAGGTAGCTAAGTACCATACAAGAAAGGAGCAACACTCATAAACTTGAAATTACAGAACATAAGTGGAGAATTAAGCAGAAACCTTCTGGTTTCATTACTGTCTCAATGGTCTATGACAAA
>PVJX010050867.1:0-10516 GCA_004027295.1 Dolichotis patagonum | reverse complement strand
TTGCATTAAATCTGTATAATAATTTTGGGAGAATGTCCATTTTCCCAATATTTTTTCTTCCTATCCATGAAGAGGGAATGTCTGCAATCCTTTTCAATATATTTTTTCAGGGTATTATAATTTTCCCAGAATAAGTCTTTTATTTCTTTTGTGAGATTGATTCCTAAGTATTTCATTTCTTTAGATGCTATTGTGAAGTCTGTGGCTTCTCTTATTTCTTGGTCAGTGAGTTTGTTGTTAGTGCATAGGAAGGTTATAGATTTTTTAGTGTTTGTATCCAGCTACATTACTGCATTTATTTATTATACCTAGAAGTCTTTCAATGGAGTTTTTGGGTCTTCTATGTAGAGTATCATGTGATCTGCAAATAATAATTTAACATCTTTTCCTATCCTTACTCCTTTTATTTCTCTCTCTGGTCTAATTGCTCCGTCTGGTATTTCCAGCACTATATTGAATAGGAGTGGTGATAATAAACATCCTTGTCTTGTTCCTTAAAGGCTTTCAGTTTTTGGCTGCTTAATATGATGCTGGCTGTTTGTTTTTCATGGGTGGCTTTTATCATATTGAGGTAAAAATCATGCATTCCTATTTTCTGTAAGATTTTTATCATGAATAAGTTTGGACCTTATCAAAAGACTTTTCTGCATCTATAGAAATGATCATGTGGTTTTTATTTTGGTTCTATTGATATGGTGGGTTACATTTAGTGACTGAGTATGTTGAACCATCCCTGCATTCCTGGGGTGAAGCTCAGTCGGTTGTGGTGTATAAGCTTCTTGATGATGTGCTGCATTCTGTTTGCCAATGTTTTATTCAGAATTTTTACATCTATATTCATGAGAGATATTTGCCTGTAATTCTCCTTTTTCTTGGATCATTGGTTTTGGTTTTAGAGTAATACTGGCTTCCAGGAATGAGTTAGGGAGAATTGTTTCCTTTTCAATTTCATTGAAGAGTTTGAGGAGTGTCGGTATTGTCTTCTTCGAATTTCTTGTAAAATTCTTCAGTGAATTGCCTAGACCTGGGCTTTACTTTGTTGGTAAGGTTTTATTACATTTTCAGTTTCATTAATAGAAATTGGGTTATTCAGCAATTTTACACCTTCTTGATCCAGCTTTTGTAATTCATATGTGTTTAGGATGTGTCCATTTCTCCTGCGTTATCAAGCCTATCAGAATAGAGGTTTTTGAAATAGGTATTGATGATTTTCTATATTTCCATATGTTCTGTAGTGATTTCACCCTTTTCATTCTTTATTGCATGAATTTGACTTTTTTCTTTCCTTTTTAAAATAAAGTTGGCTAGGGGATTGTCAACTCTATTTATTCTTTCAAAGAACCAACTCTTTGATTCTTTGATTCTTTGTATAGTTTTCTTAGTCTCTACTGCATTGATTTCTGCTCTGATCTTTGTAAATTCCTCCCTTCTTTTGCCTTTGGCTTGACTTCCTCTTCTTTTTCTAAATGTTTGAGGTGTAGCATCAGGTTGCTTATTTGTGTTCATTCTGTTTTCCTGATGTGAGAATTCACCACAATAAATTTTTCCTCTGAGGACTACTTTCATTGCACCCACACATTCTGGTAATTTGTATTTATATTTTCATTTGCTTGTAGATATTGTTTAATTTCCTTCTTTAATTTCCTCTGTGACCCACTGATTGCTCAGGAGTGTATTATTCAATTGCCATGTGTTTGTGGGTTTTTTCCAGTTTCTTTTGTCATTAATTTCTGGTTTCATGGCGCTATGATCCGATAACAGGCATGGGATAATTTCAGTTCTTTTGTATTTACTTAAGCATGTTATGTGGCTTACTATTTTAGAGAATGTCCCCCGTGCTGCTGAGAAGAATGTATATTCTGATGTTGTTGGGTAGAACACTCTGTATACATCCAGCACATCCATTTGGTCATATGTGCGATTCAGTTCTGTTATTTCGTTGCTGATTTTCTGTCTAGTTGATCTGTCTCTTTGTGTCAGTGGGGTGTTAAGGTCTCACATTATAATTGTGTTATTGTTTATTTTTTTTTTTCATTTTTTAATATTTGTTCTGCATAGCTGGGTGCTCCCAAATTTGGCGCATACATATTTAAGTTTGTTGTTTCTTCCTCTTGAAATTTTCCTCTAACTAGTATGTTGTGACCTTTATCTCTTTTGATCATTCTTGGTTTCAAATTCACATTGTCTGCAAACAGAATAGCTACCCCTGCTGTTTTTTTGGGAGGGTTCCTGTTGCTTGGATTGTTGTTTGCCATCCTTTGACTTTCAGTCTATGAGTTTTCTTTTGGGTTCAGTGGGTTTATTGTATACAGCATATGGTTGTATGTTGTTCTTTTTGTTTTGTTTTGTTTGTTTTTGTTTTGTTTTGATACTTGGGATAAAACACTTGACCTTGCACTTGCCAGGCAGGCCCTTAGGCAGTGAACTAAATGCTCAGCCCCTGTGGATGTTGTTTCTTGATGCATTCTGCCAGTCTGCTTCTTTAATTGGTGAATTGAGGCCATTTACATTAATAGTTATAACTGATATATACTGGTTTACTTTTACATGTTACCTTCCTGCTGTTGATTCTTTACCTTTACAGTCTGTTTAATTGTTTGCCTTATTTAGTGTTTTTTTTTCCTATGTCTATCTTGAATGTCTTTCAGTACTCTTTGCAGGGTTGGTTTGGTGTTCATGAAGTTTTTCAGCTATTCTTTTTCATGGAAGTATTTTATTTCTCCATCAATTTTGAAGGACAGTTTTACAGGGTATGTTAGTCAGGGCTGGAAGTCGTTTTCTTTAGGATCTGTAATTCTTCGCTCCATGCTCTTCTTGACTTCATTGTTTGTATTAAAAAGTCTGCTGTGATTCTGATAGGTTTACCTTTATAGATGATCTGTCTCTTCTCTCTATCAGCTTTTAATAATCTGTTCTTATGTTGGATTTCTGGGATGCTGAATATTATATGTCTGGATGTAGTTTTATTTTAGTTATTGCTCTTTGGAGTTCTTTATCCTTCACTGATCTGTGTATCAGTTTCCATTTTCATGTTTGGGAAATTATCAGCTATTACTTCTGTAAATAGCTTCTTGATATCATTTGTGTTTTCACCTTCTTTTTCACTTATCCCTATCAATCTTATGGGTTTTTTTGCATCATCTTGAAGCTGTTGAATTGTTATTTCCTGATTCCTTGTGATTTTTCAAATATCTTTCCTTTCCTGTTCACTAGCTGCAATCTTGTCTTTGATATCTGAAAGTCTATCTTCACATTCTTTGATGTGGTTTTGCCAACTTTCCATGGAATTTTTGATTTCCTAGATATGTCTTTGAATCTGCTTCATGTATTCTGTTTGTTTCTTATATTGTTCATTCAGGGTTTCCATCTTTTTGCATTGTTCCTCTAATTTTTTAACTATATCTTCTTTAGATTTGTTCAGCTTTTCTTTTACCTTGGAGATTATTTCTGATCTGCATTCTTTTATGGTTTCCCAGAGTTATTTCTTTATTTGTTGTTATCATGTCTGGAGTTTCAGATGTATGGCTTACATTTTGTTCTATGTTTATGCCACCTAGGTTTTCCTTGGATGGGCGGGAGGTATGAGATTGCATTTTGCTATTTTATTTTGTCATTTTCCTATATTCCCCTAGGCATAATGAATGCAAGGTCTCAATTGTTTCTTGGGTTGAGACTATCTATCCCTATTGCAGAAAGTTTCCCCAATTCATTAGAGATCCTTCAAAAGACCTTACCAGATGGCTCTGGCTACTTGTTGTCACCCAGCAGGACATTACCAGTCTTGGAGCAAAGTGTCAAAGCTTCCTTGTGGCCTGGAGAGTGCTGTGTGCACTTTTGGCTTGCCAGGCTGAAGGAAAGCAGCTGTGGTCAGCTGGGGAGTTGCTGGGCAGGTCCTGGATAGGCCCAAAGGGACCTGCCAGTGCATCCTCTGGTGATGTGGTGATGTGGGAAGCTGAGCAGGGTCTTACCAGTCTCTGAGCTAAGCACCAAAACTTCCTTGTGGGCTGGAGAGTGCTGCACACAATTTTGGCTTACAAGGCAGAAGGGGGGCAGCTCAGGAGTCACTGGGTGGGGCCCAGATAGGCCCACAGGCACATCCTGATTTATCCTCTGGTGATGTGGGGGTTGGGGCAGGGACTTAACAGTCTCAGAGTGAAGCACCAAAGCTTCAGTGGGCTGGAGAGTGCTGTGTGTCCTTTTGGCTTGCCAGGTGAAAAGATGGGTGGCTTTTAAAGGTAAATGGATGCAACTTGAAACCATAATCAAAAGTGAAATTAATTGCACCCACATGTGTAAAATTGTATTGTCTCACTGGTGTGATAAGCTGAATGAGTAAATAAGATCCAGAAAGTACAATAGGTATTATAAATTGGGAAGATACTGTTCAAAAGAAAAGGAAAACTATGATGGATAAAAAGGGAAAGGAAGGAAGATAAATGGAAAAAATACATGTACAGAAGGTAGTTAAGATAGTTATACAGATACATAAGCACATAGAAATTAAATAACACCCTCTAGAACAACCAGTGTGTCACATATGAAATTAAAAAAGAAATTGAACAGTTTCTACAATTAATGAAAAATTCCATTACAACATAATAGAATTTATGGAACACAATGAAATGAGTCCTATAAGTGATATTTATAGCAGTGTATTCTCATATATTAAACTCAAATAAATAATATAATGTTGAACCTAAAACTACTAGAAAAAGAAACATAAGATAAACCCAAGTGAAACCCACACATGAGGGAAGTAATTATAAAATAAGAATAGAAGTACATGCAATTAATGCAATTGAGACTAAGAAAACAATGCAAAGAATCAATTATTAAAAATCAGTTCTTAGAAAGATTAAATAAAATAAACAAACTGTATGCTACTTTCCCTAGTGAAGATAGGTGCAAAATTCTTCAGTAAGATACTAGCAAACAGAATGCAGCAAATCATCAAGAATTTTATGCAACATGACCAAGTAGGATTCATTCTTAGCCACTTTGTTTGAAAAATAGAGGTAAAATACTAAAATCCATGCAATTAGAGATTAAAAGTGTGAATTCACAACAGAACTTGCAGAAATCCAGATTATCAGTACCTTTTTGGAGAATCCGTATTCTGATAAGATGGAAAACACAGAAATGGAACTACTCCTAGTTGCATATGAAGTACCAAAACAGAATCAAGATGATATAAAAATTTTGTATAACCCAATATCCATCAAGGAAACTAAAGATGAAATGAAAACTTTACTAACAAAAGGAGATCACAGTTTCTGAATGATTCACTGTTGAATTGTATAAGAAATTTGGAGAAAATTGAATTCCACTATTCCTCAGACTTTTTAATGAAACTGAAAGGGAAGCAGCATTCTCGAAACTGTTTCCTGAAAGCAATATTACCCTGATACCAAAACCGAAGAGAAGGATCCAACCAAAAAAGGGAACTATATGCTACTTTCCCTAGTGAAGATAGGTGCAAAATTCTTCAGTAAGATACTAGCAAACAGAATGCAGCAAATCATCAAGAATTTTATGCAACATGACCAACCAAGTAGGATTCATCCCAGGGATGCAGGGTTGGTGCACGACTCAAATCATTAAGTGTAATGTATCAACTGTATCAACAGAACCAAGGACAAAAACCACACAATCATCTCATTAGGTTCAGAAAAAGATTTGACAAAGACCAACATCAATCATGGTAAAGATTCTACAGAAAATTATAATAGATGATCCTTATCTTAATCTGGTAAAAGCCACACAGGACAAACCAACAGCTGAAATCCTACTAAGTGGTCAAAATTGAAGGTTTTTACTCTAAAATTTGAAACAAGACAAAGATGGCCACTATAACTACTCCTATTCAATAATGATCCAGAAACATTAGTCAGAGTAATTAGACAAGAGGAAGGAATGAAAGGAATAAGAAATGGAAAGGAATATTTGTCATTATTTGTGGATGACATTATATGCTCCTTAGGAGACCCCAAAATTCTACTAAAAATTTCTAGAGTGTGTCACCAAATTCAGGAGCATAGATGGATATAGATGCAGCACTCAAAAGAACAGTATTCCTTACACAAATGAAAACTCACCGAGAGAAATTAGGAAAACCACAGCTTTCACAATAGCATACAAAGTGAAATACATAGAAGCCCATTGACCAAGGAAATAGAAGACTTTTAAACTGAAAATTACATACTCTGGAAAATGAGATTGAAGCTGGTATCACAAAATGAAAAGATATCATTTGTTCTTCGGGAGGAAGAAAAAACATGAAAATGATCATTATTTCCAGATTTGTTATACAGATTTAATGAAATTCTAATCAAAATGCCAATAACATACCTCACAGAATTATAGAATTCAATTCTAGAATTCATTCATAACCAGAAAGACCTACAATAAACAGTAGAAGCAATTCTGGAAAACAAATGCAATGAAAGGCCTCACAATTCCTGACGTGAAATTATATTACAAAACTATTGTGCTAAAAAGCAAACGAGTAAACCAAAACAGCATGTTACTGGCAAAACAAAACAAAAATCTGATTTAAAAAAAAAAGCCAGAACAGAAGATCCCGACCAGAAGATCAATGGAACAGAGTAGAAGATGTGAAGAAATTCTAAAACTAGTCAGCCAACTTCTCTTTGACAAACAAGACACTTCCACTGGAATAAAGATAGCCCCTTTAATAAGTGATGATGGAAAAACTGGCTTTCCACGTGCTTCCAATTAAACCTAGACTCATCTCTCTCACCATGCACTAAACTAAAATCAAAATACATCAAAGATCTAAATGTTAAATGCTGAATGTTACACAAGATAGAGTAGGTAGAACTCTTAAAGACAGAGGTGCAAGCAAAGACATTATAAACCAAAACCTGACATACAAAGAATCAACAGCTGAGATCTCATCTTATTAAATGCTTTTACACAGCAAGCAGAACCACCAGAAGATTGAAGAAGATCACAGGGCAGGGAAATGTTTTGGCTAAGTGTTCCTAACCCAAACAAAATATCTAGAATGCATAAAAAATATAAAAAGAAGTCTGACTCCTCAAATTTTAATGCCTAATCAAACATGTACACCAGAAATGAATACATACATCTGAAATGAAGAAGTACAAACAGCAAAAAATGTATGACAAAATGTTCAGCATCACTGTTCATTTGAGAGATAATAATTAAAATGACACTGAAATTCCATATCATTCCAGAAAGAATGGCTATCCTCAAAAAATCAACCAGTTATAAATGCTAGGGAGATCAGGAAAAAATGACCCTTCTCCACTGTTGCTAGAAGTGTAGACTGATGAAACCACTGGAGATCAGTGCGGAGGTTCCTCACAATTCTAAAACTACAGATTCTATTTGACTCAGCTATCACCTGTCTTGGTTTATTCTTGAAAGAATTAAAAGCATCATGATGCAGTGATATATGCACATCCATGTTTATACCAGCACAATTTGTAATAGCTAAACCTTGGAATAGCCCAAAAGCCAATCAATAGATGAATGAGTAAAGAAGATGTGGTCTTTTTAGGTATCAGAGTACTACTCTGCTTGTATTAGGAACAATAAACTTCAGACATTTTTAGGTTACTGAATGTACTTTATCTAAGTGAAATTTAAGTGAAATAAAATGGGCATATATGTTTAAATATTGTGTTGCTACTCTGGTATGAGGAAAAAAAGTATAAATAAGGACCACAATGTATAATAGATATTGAAAAATAGTAAACAAAAATTTCAAATGGGAAGTGGAACAAGAGAGGGGTAAGGCATAAAGGGAAAAAAGGAAAAGAGAAAGAAAACAATAGAAGGAAAAAATCAAACCAAAACTTTTGCTAATAAGGATGGGAAGAGCGATTGAAGGGAGGGAAGTTGGTTGGAGAAAAAAATAATGATGTTACTCTATGCACAGGTATAAATTGCCTATGGTGGATGTGATTGTTAAGTGTGTCTAATGTGCACCAGTGAAATTAATCTAAACAAAAAGGAAACTTTATTCATTATCAGTCGCTCTCTATTTTTTCACTTATCCTATTCCTAAACAGCCACTCATAAGCTTTCTACAGTTTTGCTTATTCGGTATATTTCACACAGGTACAGCTATTCCACATATGCTCTTTAGTGAGTAGCATAATCATTTTGAGACTTGTAATTGTTATAGTGTGTATTTGTATTTCAAACTTTTGTATGGTTCAAGTGCTATTCCATTAGGTTGATATATGATATTTCAGCCCCACATTCAGTCCTTAAACAATGATACTATAGTTTGAAGCTTCCTGTAACTCTTCCTGATACAGACTGTGCTTCTCTATAGAACTAACAATTATGTTGATTCACCATAATTATTTCTTAATATGCATTTTATTATTGTCACCTTAAGCAGACCCTACAATGTGTGTATATAAGCACACATATATGTTGATTTTGCATGAGATTTATACAATTGGAATAAGAGCAAGTGTGTGATTTTTCATTATGCTTTTCCATCAAACAATAAGTGTGTGAGATTTGTCAGGCTTTTGCTATAGTTTGGTAGCAAATAAAGTTCTATATCAACTTCACTGATTTTAGAGACTCCTGGATAGGGGATTGAGTTGAGGGACACTACTGCAGCAGCAGACTAATCTGCTGATGTGCATTGTCGAACATGCGTTCAGTGCTGGAGTGCAGTTGGAGCTGAGTCACCCAGGCATTCATTTCATGAATATATCACTTACTGATGTTTCTGCTTGGGCCAGACCACTGTGGGATGAAATCTATGAAATTCTTAGTCAAATAAACCTCTTTTAAAATTGTAGGTGTCAAGCACTTTATCCTCACTTGGTAAAGCTGAGCAAAGAAGATGGCATGTTGCTATAAATATCCATTTTATACAAGAAAATATTAGTTTATTTGTTTTGTAGTTTTCATGTTTTAACCATGCTACTATGCAGATTCATGTAGATAGGTTCATATATAATTCTAAAATGTGTATATATAGGAATGAAGATTTTGAGTCTTTAATTAAGTCTCCTCAAATACGTATGAATTTTCCAAGAGTGCTACAACTTAATGTACACTTAGTATCATCCCACTATGTGCATTAATTGAACATTTTATTGAGTTTCGTACTGCATGTACAATTTAATAGATTTTTAGTGAAGTTTGATGAGTTTGACAAATGCATACATGTGTGTAACTCATTACTCTATCAAGATTAGGACCTTCCACTGCTCCAGAAAGACTTCTTATAGTCAACCATGCCTACCTTACTCTCCTTAGAGGCAACCACTGTTTGGAATTTTTTTTACATATATCAGTTTTTTTCTGTTTTGAACTAACTGGACCTGCAGAATATACATTCTGTTGAGTCTATCTTTTTTCATTCTGCATAATTCTTGAGTCCCTCACCCTTGACATATATTCCCTTACATATATTCCTTGTTAATTTTTATTGTCAAATAGAATTTTATTGTACAATACCCCAAATCATTATCCATTTATTGGAAATCCTTTAAATAATTTATCCCAAAATTTCTCTGATAAAACTAATGCTTCTGTGATTGATGCCACTTGTGTACCTGTGAAGTCTGTATTTACCTTTGGTAGATTCTAAAGAGTTGCATTGGGCATATGCAAGAGTGCCCATGTGCATGTGTGTGCACATGTGTGTGTGTGTGTGCGCGCGCATGTGTGTCTGTGTTTTGAGGATGGAGCATGTCTTGATGAAGGAATACTCCTAAGAGCTGTTTAGTTAACATGGAAAATGATTATAAAGATGTTTTTAGACATAGTTTTCAGACATATAGCAGAGGATTTCTGTCTGTTTGTCAACTCAGCAAAGCTGTCCTCTGAATTACTTTAGTAATTTGCTCAGACAACAGATTTTGACTTGTGAGTTATTACAATGTTCTTACAGACGTTTAGACTGGAAAAGGTAGAGAAACCTAGTCTTCTAATGTTGTTGCTGTAGCATCTTTAAAAATGACTATAATAAATAACATGAGTAAGAACATGCTTCCCTTTGGATTATTCAGAATTCTACACTTAGCCAAATTGTGTAAAATCTGTGCAACTATTCCATTTGAATGGATTCCACCAAACAAGATCTACTCAAATATAAAATAAAAGTGAGTACACTTTTAATAAAAAAAGTTCCTAATATTTTACCCTCCATTGAAGAGTCCTCTAAACCTAAATGATAAAAGCTGGACAGATTTTCCACAATTGATACTTTTAATTAGAAGAGTTATTTCTCTATCTTACTTCCTCTAACGCTCAATCCCTTGCCACATCTTTCGTCGTGGGTGTTAGAAATTTTCTGAGGACTAAAACTAGACCCATGTCTATCACCATACACTAAACTAAAATCTAAATGGATCAAAGATCTAAATATTAAAACAGAAACACTAAAACTACTGGAAGACAAAGTAGGTAAAAACCTCAAAGATATAGGGGTAGGAAGAGAATTCATGAACAAGAACCAAAGTACACGGGAAGTACTTCCCAGAATCAATAACTG
>PVJX010050866.1:0-10514 GCA_004027295.1 Dolichotis patagonum | reverse complement strand
TGAACAACCTGAAGACATAATAACAGCAGGAACTTGGGGTTGATTTCAATCAGTACTCCTAGGCTTGTCGGCCTAGGAAGAATATAGGACTCAACCAACAGGCCCTGTGGGGGAATCCAGGTGACTGGCCCACCTCTTCACTGTGGCACCCAGCAGTCGAACAAACATCAACAGTGGGTCCCTCAGATACACACTACCAGTAGGTGACACTAGTGGGATTGAAAGACCAAATATTAACCCAAAGAGGGAAAATGGCAAAACAAAAAAGCAAAATGCAATCTCAAACATCTAGCCCATCAGGAGAAAATGCAACAGACACTGAAACAGAGGACTTCAAAAATCACACACCAGAAATCTCTGAAAATAGCAAGTGAAATTAAAAGAAAAGCCCCATGGGGCTATAGAGGAAATCAAATTAGAAGTAATCTCATGTAAAGACAGAAATAACAACCTTAGTAAAGGAGCTGCTCAGCACAGCTAGAGAATAGATTTTTTTTCATAAATAGATTTTTAAAAAGCACAGGAGCATGGGAATCTGAAACCTTGAATGAACAATATAGCAAGCAAGCAGAATCCATGAAACAAACTCAAAGAGACATCAAAGAAACAAAAATTCTATTGAAAGCTGGCAAAACTGTTTAAATGAAGCTGAGGATAGAATTTCAGACCTTGAGGACAGGTTCACAATTAGCGATCTTAAAAGGTTGGAACTTTTAAAAATACCAAAGCAGAGTGAAATGACAATTCAACAGCTTCAAGATGATGCCAAGAGAAACAAGACTAATAGGCATCAGTGACGGTGCAGAAGTCAATGCAAATGTCATAGGTAAACAATGCACAGAACTAATATCAGAAAATTTCCTAAACGTGGGGAAAAATATGATATGAAGATAAGTGAGGCCTAGAGAATGCCAAACAGTCACAACCAACATAAATATACACCCAGACATATAATAATTAAGATCTCAGACATACAGCATAAAAACAGAATACTAAAAGCTGTTAAGAGAAAAGACACCACTCACCTATCAAGGAAAGCCCATTAGAATGATGGCAGACTTTTCAGCACAAACCCTTAAGTCAAGACAAGCTTGGAGTGAAGTATTTCAAGCCCTAAAAGAAAATAACTTTCAACCCAGATTGATGTACCCAGAAAATTTTTCATTCAAATTTAATGGAGAAACAAGATACTTCCATGACAGAGAACAACAAAACAAATTAATATCCACCAAACCAACCCTAGAAAGAGTATTGAAAGACATACTAGATAGAGATAAAAATGACCATGATCTCCAGAGCAACAACAGAAAGAAACCAACAGGGAGGACAAGCAATTAAACAAGGGGGGAAACAGAAAACAAACAACTGGAACATAACATGGCAAAGTTAAGTCAGTACATATAGGTTATATCCATAAATGTAAATGGCTTCAATTCACCTATGAAAAGAAATAGTTTGACAGAATGTATCAAGCAATACGCTGTATACAAGAAACATATATGACCCCCCAAAAAAACCTCATAGATTAAAAGTCAAAGGATAGAAAACAGTATTCCATGCAACAGTAACCCAGAAAAAAGCAGGGGTAACTATTCTATTTGCAGACAACATGAACTTAAAACCTAAAATGATTAAAAGAGACAAAGAAGGTCACTACATACTCATTAGTGGAAAAATTCAAGAAGAAGTAACAATTATAAATATATATGCACCAAATTCAGGAACATCCAACTAAATAAGACAAATAATAATGGACATGAAAAAACAAATACACAGGAAGACAATTATAACAGGGGACCTTAATATCCCATTGTTACAAAGAGATAGATCAGTTAGACAAAAAGTCAGCAAAGAAATAATAGAACTGAATCACACCTGTGAGAAATTGGACTTAGTAGATGTTTACAGAGTGTTTACCCAACCACATCAAAATACACATTCTTCTCAGCTGCACATGGGACATTCTCAAACATAAACCATATATTATCCCATAAAACATTTTTAAGTATATGCAAAGGTATTGAAATTATCCCGTGCGTACTATCTGACCACAGCACACTGAAACTGAAAATTTATGGCAAAAGAAATTGCAAAACCTTCATAAATACATGGAAATTAAATAAAAACAGTGGGCTACAGATGAAATTAGAGAAGAAATAAAACAATACCTACAATTCAATGAAAATGCAGAAACAAAATACTGTAATCTGTGAGATGCAATGAAAGCTGTCTTAAGAAGGAAATATATAGCAATAAACTGTCATATCAAGAAAACAGATCAAGCACAAATAAACAACTTAATGCTTCATCTCAAGCTTCTAGAAAAAGAACAGCAAGTAAAACCCAAAGCTCATAGAAGAGAGGAAATTTTAAAGAGCAGAATAGAAGTTAGCGCAATTGAAAGTAAAAAACAATACAAAAAATTAATGAATCAAAATGCTGGTTTTTTGAGAGAATAAACAAAATTGACAACCTCTAGCCAACCTTATCAAGAAAAACAAAGACAAAAACCAAATTCACACAATAAGAACGGAAAAGAGGGAAATGATTACAGATCCCACAGAAATTCAAAATATCATGAATATGTGCCTTGAAAATCTCTACTCAGAGTGGAAAACACAGAGGAAATGGACAGATTTCTAGAAACATATGAACTACTGTAGCTCAACCAAGATGATATAGCAGTTTTGAATAACTCAGTATCAGCTATTAAAATTGAAAACGAAGTAAAAATCTTACTAACAAAGAAAAGCCCAAGTCCTGAAGGATTCATGGCTGAATTCTATAAGAAATTTAGAGATCTGATGCCAATACTCCCAAACTCTGCAATGAAATTGCAAAGATAGTAATCCTCCCTAAATCATTCCTGGAGGCAAGTATCACTCTCATAACAAAACCAGAGAAAGACCCAACCAAAAAGGAGAACTATAGGCCAATCTCACTAATGAACATTGATGCAAAGATTCTCAATAAAATACTGGCAAAGAATGCAACAAATCATCAATAAGATTATACATCGTGATCAAGTGGGCTTCATTCCAGGAATGCAGGTTTTGCGTGGTTACAGGTTATAAAATATAAAAACAAATCTCATTATCTCATATACAGAAGATATAAATAAGGAGAATAAGCATTTTTTTTAAGTTAGTGATTCCAGTGCTATAGGAGGATGAAACAGGAGGATCACAAGACTGAGCCAAGCCTGGCCAACATACTGACTTAGTGAGAACCTGTCCTAAACTACAACATTTAAAAGGTTTTTGATGTTGGTTTGTATGGAGACCCTGGGATCAATCCCCAACAGCATGCGCGCGCGCACACACACACACACACAGACACTCACACTCACATGCATGCACACACACACTTACTATTCTCATTGCTGAGACAAAATATCCAAACCCAAAGTTAATAGAGGAATGGTTTATTTCAGTTCACAGTTTGTAGACGTGTTAACCCAAAGGTTGAGAGGCCTGAGAAAGAAAAAACAGTTCATGGGAGGCAGAAGGCAGCAAAATAGTGAGGCAGCAAGAAATGACAGCAGCCCTCTACTGTCCCTTGTATTTTATCCAGGCTACATGCTTTTAGAGCAGGTGTCACTCACACCCAAGTTGGGCTTTCCCCTTATCCACCCCAGAACCAAGTCAATCAGTGGACTAGTTTAGTAATCACACACCCTTAATACACCCTAGATCCAGCCATCAGTGGAAAGCCTGACCTATGACAGCATGAGGCTTTGGGGGAAGAGGCTGTAGACACAAGTTGTAACACACACACACACACACACACACACACACACAGCTTTAGATCCATTTGTCACCCACTACTCAGTAATGACCCTGCACTCCATATAGTCTCATTTTCTTTTGTTTGTTTTTTGGTCTTTGGTTTTTGGTTTTTTGGGTACCCAGGATTGAATGCATGACCTTGTGCTTGCCAGACATGGGCTTACACCACTGAGCTAAATCCCTGGCCCAGTACAGTCTCATGTAGTGGGCAGGCATAGGCATTCCAGCCCATACCCCTCCACCTACAGTCTTGCCCAACCCTGCAGAAAATATTTTCATGGTCTTAACACTGTTACTTTTCACCAAAGGCTGTGGGCCTTTAAAGATGAACAAAAAAGGTGTTTTACATTATAAACACTCACTTCAATACAATTTCTTCCCTGTGGTGTCACAGATAAATGAAAGAAATTTTCAAAGATAAAAAAAACTGAAAGAGTAGTAAGATGCAAAATGTACAATAAGTATTGTGAAAATGAAAGGAAAATAAAGTGCTCAAAAGAAAAGAACAACTGGGATATAAGGGAAGGAGAAAAGAGATAAGGCAAAAGATAATATGTACTCAGGTGTGTGTGTGTGTGTGTGTGTATGAGTATGTATGTATATCTATAGATAGATACCTAGATAGATAGAGAGATAGATAGATATGATACATAGCTATATTACTAATCCTTATAGGTTCATTAAAAAGAAGTTTGTGTTTTCATTGTTTGATCATTTTTTATGCCTAAGTCTTGTCATCTGAACAACTACTTTGAAGATAACAATATTCCATGTATTAATTAGTGTTAATTTTCAGCTATTTTCTTAAATTTTATATCATTTTTGTCCTTTTTTTGTTTTTTTTAAAATACCTGCTCTGGGGAGAGCTGAGAAGATGGCAGATTGACAAGTAGCAAAGTAAAGAGCCTCTCTGAGAGAAATAGCTTAGACGCTAGAATTTACCATCATGGAGAAGACCAGACAAAAGCAGAGTGATTCTCATGACCCAGAAAGAAACTACAGAAAAAGAAAAAGATACAAAAAAGGAAAGTGTGGATGGAAGTCTAGAGTCAGATGCACTCTCACAGAGTCGGTCCCACTCTGTGCTGGGTGCCTTGGAGTCAGATGGCTTGCAGTCATGCTGAAGTCACTGTCCCCCTGAAGTTGGGGGTTGGAGAGCCCAAGGCCCTCAGTGCGAGGATGCGTCACAACAGAGAATGGAACTGGCATGGAGATCTGCACTAACCCACAGTGAGTGCTCAGAATTTGGTCCTCCACAGGAGGGGGTAACCAGCTGGATGTCATATTGGAGTAGGGCAGGATGGGCCTGAACCCAGAACTGCAGTGGCTTCATTTGGCCACTCCTGTCCCAGAGAAGATTGGTGGGATCTACTTGGGCTGGGTCACATCCCTGGTCAGGACCCAAGAGCCAGAGAAGAAATTGCCCCTAAAATTGTCCCACACAGGTTCCCTCTGCAAGACACACACTAACATGGTGAAGGCCCCTAATGGTTGATTGGATCAGAAGGGAGGGACCAACTTACACTGCCCCTGCTTCCACCTCATTGATCAACAGCTAATTGGAGAGGGCAGCAATCTCTAGCCAGTATGCTTCAGAAGAACCATAACCAATATGGAAAGGAGCTGGGACCTCCACCATCCTCCTGTTTGGAAGAAACCAGAAACATGACAAGAGAAAGAAACAAGAAAAAGCCTCCAGCTGCCAATCCTGGGAATATGGGTCCAGGAGAGGTAAATACTGAAGAGATTGAGGGCAGCAAACATGTAATATCAGACACGACATCAGCTGTCACAAACAAATATCTTCATGACATTATAGAAGAACTCCAAACCGAAATACTAATACAAGTAAAGCAAGATATAAGAAGATTAATAAAAGAAATGCTAAGCACCTCTCAAGAAGACACAGATGGAAGAATGGAGGAACACAGAAAAAGGAGGGAAAACTTTGATGAAGAATATTAAAAAAAAATCTAGAATACATGAAACAGATTCAAAGAGATTACCAGGAAATTAAAAACTCCATTGAAAGCTGGCAAAACTGCTTGAAAGAAACTAAAGATGGATTATCAAAACTTGAAGATAGGTTTGCAATGTGTGATCATGAAATGAAAGATCTCTTAAAAATAACAAGGAAACAGGCAGTAACAACACAAAGGCTAGAAGATGACATGAGGATCTATAACTTAAGAATAAAAAATGTGAGTGAAGAAGCAGGGGTAAAAGAAATACAAAGGCTATTCACAGAAATAATTAAGGAAAACTTCCCAAGCATAGGAAAAGGGAATGATATTTAGATGTGTGAGGCATACAGAACCCTAGACAGCTACAGCAAAAACAGATCTACACCCAGACATATAATAATCAAGATCCCAGAAATCTATCACAAGAACAGAATACTAAAAGCTGTCAGAGGAAAGAAACAGATTATCTATAAAGGAAAACCCATCAAAATTACAGCAGACTTCTTTACACAAACTATCAAATCAAGAAGAGCTTGGAGCAAAGTGTTCCAAACCCTGAAAGAAAATAACCTCCAACTCAGATTGATGTACCCTGCAAAACTGTCTCTCAAAATTAGTGGAGAAACAATATAATTCCATGACAAAGAGGAACTGGAGTTCATGACCACCAATCCAATGCTACAAAAAATACTGAAGGACATTCTAGAGAGAGGGAGAAAAAAAATACCAGGATTTTTCAGGAACAGTGGCAGAGAGACCTCAATGAATGGGGTGGACAGTGGAATGAAGGAGAAAAGTAGACAATCAATGGCAGAAAAATAGTATCGTAGAAATGAGGCAGAGAAGGTTTGCTATAATCTCTAACATAGATGGCCTTGATACACTAACAAAAAGAAGCACAGGCAGAGTAGCTCAGAAGATAGGGTCCATCGAGATGCTCTGTATAGGAAATATAATCAACCTGAAAGAGGGTTTATGGACTGAAAGTCAAATATGAGAAAACAATGCTCTATGTGACAGGGAACCAGAGAGAAATAGGGGCAGCTCATCCAGCACCGGCAGATAGGTTGGAAAGACATGACACTTTTGTGCAGTGGAGAACTACTCAGATATAATGAAGGAAAATCTTAAGGCTTTTGTAGGTAAAGGAATACAACTTAAGATCAAGCTCAGGTTTCGTAGCATCATGATGTGAAATCCAGCAATACTATTGTTCTTTGTTCCAAGTGATTTTAGTCTGTTTTCTTTTGTTTAATTTCAACATACATGAAGGTGTGGACAGCTATTTTGAAGAGAATGAGAGACATTATGGCAGCCATTGTTGATATCTCTGTTGTCTGGTCTTGAAGACCTAAAATGCTTTCATCATCCTCTTCTGATCAGTTTTATACAATTTTGTTTTATATGAATTCACTTTATGTGCAGATATGGACAACTATTTGGAAGAAAACAAGAGACAATATGATAGACAGTGAAGGTCTCCAGTTGTCTTGCTTTGAAATCTGTGTCTCTTACATTGTTTACTTATGATCTGTTTTGTTCTGTTTAATTTGGTTATGTTTAATTTTACCATCTTTAAAATAAAATTTTAAAAAATAAAAAATAAAAAAAAACCTGCTCTGAGGAAACCACAGCAGGGGAGGAAATCTCAGTCCTGTAGACCCCATAGGCATTTCCTGTGGGAAGCAGAAGATACACAGCTGACAGAGAAGCAAAAGGCACAAAACCAGAAGAAGGGGTCTCCTGTAAGATAAAGGAAACAACAGGGAGCCAAGCACTAAGTGAAATCTTGTTCCTTTTACTTAATGTGCTTTGCACGAGACTCTTTCATTTTCTCCCATATGTCATGAGATGCTTCAGATAAATTTGTTTCCTCCAGCTCTGTCAATCTTTCCATGCCTTGTTGACAGGTCAGGGCTCTTGCAGAATAGCTCCAAAGCATGAACCAGACAAGAATTTTATGAAAAAGAAGCACATGACTTCTCAGAAGGCTTTCTTGTATTTCTTGAACAGTTCACATCCGTTGTTTGGAAATTGCTCTAATCAGATTAAACAGAGGGAAAGTACCCACAAAATTCCCTCTATATTACTTTGTTTTCCCTTTGTCTGCACAATGCAGGTTACAAATACGAGAAGGAGTCACTGGAGGATCAGGTGGAACATGGAGACTGATCATGCATGGTGTGCTGATTCACAGGGATTTTAATAGGTTATAGAAGTGAGTAACAACAACACTAGGACTAGTGCAAGTCAGTGCCCAGCAGAGGGAAGGGCAAGGTATGCTGCATTGACATGGACCATACACAATTGTGAAGCCATAAGGAAGGTAGAAAGGTGAGGACTTTAAGTCAGGAATGGGCTTTCATGGTTGAAAAATAAAACGATGAAAACCTTACACATTTCCAACACCCAGAGTGAAGTTCTTGGCTCCAAAACAGTTTGAACATATGGAAAGAATTTGGATTAGAGACATGAGAATTACTGAAATTCTAATTGATTAATTAGGTTCAGCATCAGAATCTGTTCCTGGATTAATTTAGTCATTTATTCAACCACTGCTCATAGTTCTCTTCTGGAGATCTTCATCCTCTCAAATAACATTTGAAGTCATGATTATTAGTAGAAGTAGTATTGTATAGGGGATTGAACCCAGGGCCTTCACCCTGAGTTCCAATCCCAGTTCTTTCATGTAGGAGATGAGTCCTGGTCTTAAAAAGTCATGCCTCTGGGCCACGTGCTCTTGAAGGCATATTGACACCTCCTCGTCTTTCTTCTCACTTCCTAGATGCCATGAGATGACAGCCTCATGCACTGCCATCCCGTTCTTTCTCACCTCAGACAACAGGGCCAACTCTGGGCTGAAATCTTAGAGACTTGGAGCCAAAATAAACCTTTTTCTTCTTTTTTTAATTTTTTATTTATTTTTTTTAATTTTTATTTTTTTATTTAAAGAGAAGAAAGAAAAAACAAAGCAAAACAAAAGAAAACAGAACAAAGGGTAGCAACAATACAGAATTCCAAGGAAAAATGGAAAAGAACAACAACAAAAAAACCTAAGAGATTATTACTTGGCAAATTACATACTGACTTCTTGGAAATAGTTGTTCAAATTATAAAGTTAAAACATGTAAAGTAGGCATTCAAACAGTGAATCTGTTAACAGTTCTGTTCCATGACCTGACAAAAAACCCCAGCAATATCATCATCCATCTTACCCACTGAAATATACATTCAATTATATCAAAAGGATAAAATTAAACACAACAAAACAGAATAAAGCGGATCACAAGAAAGCAATGTAAGGGTCATAAATTCCAAAACTAGACAATTGGAGATATTCACTCTCTATCATATTGACTCTTGTTTTCTTCCAAATAGTTGTCCATATTGTCACATACAGGGAATTCACATGAAACAATATAGTATGAAATTGATCTGAACAGGACGAGGAGGGCGTTTCAGGTCTTCAAGACCAGATAATAGGGAAGCCGAGAATGGCTGTCATACTGTCTCTCATTCTCCTAAAAACAGCTTTCCATACCTTCATGTGTGTTGAACTTAAGCAAAACAAGCTAAAATTACTTTGAACAAAGAATGATAATTTTGCTGGATTACACATCGTGACATTATGGAACCAGCACTGGGTACTGTAGTGTCTCTTTTTCTTCAAAGTAATTGCTCATTTCAACATATGTTATATAGTTGGTTCTTGTAAACTGTTTATAAGCTCTACACATGGATGAGTCTCTAAATGTATATCTATCCTTTCTGTATTAGAGGTAAAAACAAAACAAAGCAAGATAAAACAAAACAATTCCTATAAAAGCATGAAGAAAAAAATTCATATATAACCACAATACAAGGTGATCTACAATGGTTACCATGATGTCTCAGCAGTATATAACAACATTAGTAAAAACAAAGCATTGGATACATTATAAGACTTCAAAAGCAACTAATAGTCAAACCAGAGTCGGTATCTTAATGAATCTTGTCATCTTCAGTGTAGTTGCTATACTCTTAGACTTGATGCTATCAATCATAACAGATTTAAATAAAATCAGTCAACATAAAGTAGCAATCTAACAAACCATATTCAAATAAGATCAGTCATAATAAGGCAGTATAAGTTATAAAGGGCTTCAGATTAGGTTGATAGGAAATTAGGGATGATTACCATAATATGTCCTCTTATTTTTTGGGATAGCTGACCATGTCCTCAAGTCTAGTGTAAGTAGACAAACTGGAACAGCATGTAAACTATCCAAGCAGAGTGATGAGAATAATGTAAATTTTAAATCTTGTTACCCAATTAACAATATCCTCTGTCTTCCTTTTTTAGACAATTCCTCCCCTTTGTCTCCTATAGGGTGCACTGCTTGTTTTGGGTCCCACTGCCTCCCTAGATAGAGCATCTCAATGGACCCTATCTCCTGATCTACTTTGCCTGTGTTTCTCTCTGTTAATATTTCAAGGCCATCTATACTAGAGATTACAGCCAATTATCTGTGCCTTATTTCTGCTATTCTATTTTTCTGCCATTGGTTGTCTATTTTTCTGTTCCACTCCACTGTCTGCCCCGTTCACTGAGGCCTCTCTGCCACTGTTCCTGAAATGCTCATATTCTTGTTCTCTCTCTCTCTAAAATGTCCTTCAGTATTTTTTGTAGGGTTGGATTGGTGGTCACAAATTCTCCTAGTTCCTCTTTGTCATGGAAGCATCTTGTTTCTCCATTAATTTCTAGAGAGAGTTTTGCAGGATA
>PVJX010050865.1:0-10516 GCA_004027295.1 Dolichotis patagonum | reverse complement strand
CCAGCAGCCATCCCCAAGTTTTCCCACCTGTAGCAGCTTGGCCTGGAGGTGGCGGCCAACCCCACTGCAGTGCACACTCCAACAGCCATGGTAGAGGCTCCCTGCCAGTAACCAGCTAGGAGGTGGCAGCCAGCCCTGCCCCAACCCATACTCCATCAGCCATGGGGGAGCCAAAGCAGGCTGGGAAAAGCAGCAGCCAGCCCTGAACCAGCACACTCCGTGAACACCATCAGACATCCATAGTCAGCGCTTGCTAGAAAAAACAGTCTCTCTTCAGAGAAATTTTAGCCAATGTGGGAAGTGACTGGGACCCCACTGCCCACTTGTCTGGAAGAACCCAGGAATAAGTCAAGACAAAGAAGCAAAAGGCAGTCTCTTGCCTCCAATTTAAGCAGAGCTGGTCCAGGAGATGCAAACACAGAAGAGATCAGGAGTCACACTCTTAAAATTTCTGAAGTGATAGCAACTGAAGTAAAGATACAACTTCATGAGGCTATAAAAGAAATTAGAACAGAAATACTATCTCAGGTAAAAGAAGAAATGAAAAACATAATAAAAGAATTGCTAAGCATCTCTAAAGAAGGCATAGATGTAAGAATAGAGGAGCATAGGAAAATTAGGGAAACCTTGAGTGACAATATAAAAGGATTTAGAATACATCAAGCAGATTCAAAGAGATATAAAGAAAATTAAAAACTCCATTGAAAGCTGGAATATTGCTGAAAAGAAACTAAAGATAGACTTTCAAACCTTGAAGACAGTTTTGTAGCTTGCAATCGAGAATGAAAAGATCTCTTAAAAATACAAGGAACAAGGAAGTAACAATTCAACAGCTACAAGACAACCTAAAGAAATATAACTGAAGAAAAATAGGTAAGAGTGAAAAAGCAGGAGTCAACACAAGTAACATTAAAAGTGCATTTACAGAAATAATATCAGAAGATTTCCAAAGCATATGAAAAGGAAGTGACATTCACATAACTGAGGCATACAGAAATCAAGCTAGCCATAAGCAAAATAAATCTACACCCAAATATACAATAATCAAGATTCCAGAAATTCAACACAAGAACAGAATATTAAAAGCTGTCAGAGAAAAGAAACAGATAAACTATAAAAGAAAACCCATCAGAATCACAACAGACTTCTCAACACAAACCATCAAGTCAAGAAGAGTTTCAAGTGAAGTATTTCAATTGCTAAAAGAAAACAGCTTCCAACCCAGATTGATGTACCCTGCAAAACTAACTTTCAAAATTAATGGAGAAACAAGATACTCCCATGACAAATTACAACTGAAGGAATTCATGACCACCATAACAACCCTACAAAGAATACTGAATGACATTCTAGAAATAGACAAAGAAGACCACAGTTCCAGGAGCAGGGGCAGAGGGGGATCACCCAGTGGGGCAGACTATGGAATGGAGGGGGAATGTAGGCAGCCAATGGCAGGAAAATAGCATGGCAGGTATGAGCCAGTGCATGTTGACCATAATTCACTAGTATAGATGGCCTCATTTCACCAATAAAGAGAAACACAGGCAGAGTGGATCAGGAGACAAGATCCATCAATATGCTTTAAACAAGAAACACATTTAACTTAAAAGGAGGTTCATAGACTGAAAGTCAAGGGAGAGAGAAAAAAAGCTCTATTGAAAGGGAACCAGAAAGAAGTGGGGATAGCTTGCCCATCAGCTGCAGAGTGGATTAAAAAGACATGGAAAGCTACTCAGCTGTAAAGAAAGATAACTTCGACTCTGTTATATGTAAACAGATACAATTTGGAATCATGCTTCTGGATGAAATGATTCAGAGTCACATGGTAGCCACTGTTGTTTTACTAGTATCTTGACTTGAAGTACTGTACTACTTCCATTGTTTTGTTTTTATTGGTTTTAATCTGTACTATATTGTTTGATTTTACTATGACTGAGAAATGGGCAGTTCTCTTGAAGATAACAAGAGACATTATGGTAGTGATTATTGATTTCCTTGTATTTTCTTTTAAAGTCATGTACCATATACATTGTTTTGTTTTGATTGACTCTATTCTGTTTTACTTCATTTGTTTTCAAATAAAAAATAAAATAAAGATAAAATAAAAATTCTCTCTTCAAAATAAAAAAATCAATTGTGTGATATACTATTTTAACAATACAAGAAAAAAATCACAATCATCTCTATTGCTACAGATAAAAATGTAACAAAAGCTGACATGTCTTTATGGCAAAAATACTTCAGGAACTGGGAGTCAAAGACAAACTTTTCAATATGGTAGATGACACCTATGGAAGAAAAGTCTCAGAAAGCTAATATGCTCAATTTAAAAAGACTAAAATGTTTCCCTCCTAAAATCAGGAATTTCTGAGTGGAGAAAAAGAGCTCAAGGGCTTCCAAATTAGAATAAACAAAATCATCTGTGTTCACAGATTAAATGACCTTAGAGAAAATCTTAATGATTCTAACATACAGTATTTCAACTCACATACTATACAGTAGAATAAAAAAATGTAACAGCACCACCCCAAAATCAGGGCATTTCTATACACATAAAACAGACAATCTGAAAAAGAAAGGAAGGCAATAATTAAGAAGTATAAATTATTGGATAAAATTATTATTGGATAAATTATTGGATAAAAAATTTTGTCACAGAGATACACAACATATATACTAAAATTTAGAAAACAATGCTGTTACAGCTCTATAAATATTAAATAAATGGAAACATACTACAGGGATACATTGGCAGATTCATTTGTTAAGATGATAGTAATTAAAGTCATCTATCAACTCAATAAAATCTATACCAAAATTCCAATGTCCTTTTTTTCATTTCAAAGAGATAAAAGATATACAATGAAACAGTGTTTCAGAACAGGTTGGTAGGACAGTTATAATAATTCATACATTGTATATGATTGTTTTCATAATAGTGATTCAGATACAAGATATAGACATTATATCTTGTCTAGACAATATTAGAACAAGCCTTTCTTTTCAATGAACTAAGAGAAATTAGCTGTAAAAAAATCTTGTGTACACATATACTTTTTTCAATTTCCATTTCTTCCTTTCCTCTTTCCTCTTCCCTCTATCATAGTTTATCATTTCTTTTGAGCAGTTTCTTCCCAATTTACTATATCTATTGTATATTTCAGATCGTACTTACTCCTTCAGTTTCCCACACTACTGAGACACTACAGTGTTTACACATATGGGTCTGATTTATTTCACTTATGAGTATTTCCCTTATGAGTATTGTCTCAAGTTGCTTCCATTTACATATAAAAGTCTCCAGTTTAACATTCATGGTTGAGTAGTACCCCATTACGTTAAAAACAAAAAAAAAGTCATTTTTATCCATTCCTCAGTTGATGGCATCTGGATTGTTTCCCAAATTTAGCTATTACAAATTGTGTTGCTATAAAACGGGTGCACATATATCGCTGTGATGGGATATTTTTGATTCTTCTGGGAAGATACCCAGAAGGGGAATAGAGTCTAATAGGGTCTAATATAGTCTAATAGGACCTCTAAACCTAGTTTTTAAGGAATCTCCACACCAATTTCCACAGTGGCTTTACCGGTGTACACTCCCACCAACACTGGAGAAAGATTACATTTTTCCCAAAAACCCTGCCAACATTTGTTATCCGTTGAATTTTCTGATGGTACCAATTTTTCTCTGGGGTGAAATGGAATCTCAGTGTTCTTTTAATTTGCATCTCTCAAATGACTAATGATGATGAACATTTTTTTCATGTCTTTATTTGCCATTTGTATTTCTTCATCTGAGAACTATGTAGTCATCTCAGATGCCCATTTTTGGATTAGGTCTTTGAATTTGGAGTATCTATGTTTTTCAATTTTTATATTTATAAATATAAGACTTTTGTCTGAGGGATAACTGGATATAACTTTTTCACACTCTATGGGTTGTCTGTTCATGCTTTTGGCGATTTCTTTTGTGGTACAAAAGCTTTTTTAATAAGGTGAGTTGCCATTTGTTGATTCTTTGTAACATGTTCTTCGCAGTCTGGGTTTTGTTCATGAGATCTCTGCCTACATCTGTGTTTTTGAGATTTCTGCCTATTTTTGCTTCAGGTAAATTTAGTGTTTCCATTTTAATATTTAGATTGTTGATTCATTTTCACTTTAGTTCAGTGCATGGTGATAGACATGGTTCTAGTTCTAGTTTTAGTAGTCTTCAGCTTGTGGAAAGCCAGTTCTTCCAGTATCATTTATTAAAGAGTCTATCTTTCATCCAGTGAACATGTTTGGCTCCTTTGTCAAATATAAGGTGGCTGAGTATGCTTGGGTTGCATATGCATCTTGTATCCTATTCCACTGATCTTCAGGCCTGTTTTATTTGGCCGATACCATGTTGATTTTATGACATCATCTGCAAATAATTATAATTTAACTTCTTTCTTTCCTACCTTTATTGCTTTCATTCTTTTCTCTTGTTTAATTGCTCTGGCTAATGTTTCCAGAAGTATATTAAATACTAGTGGTGATAATGGGGAACTTTGTCTTGTTTCTGATTTTAGAGTGATGGCTTTCAGCTTTTTACCATTTAATATGATGTTAGCTATTGTTTCTCATACATTGCTTTTATAAATTGATGTAAAGAATATCTATTCCAATTTTCTGTGGGGTTATTGTCGTAAATGTGTTGGGCTTTGTCAAACCCTTTTTCTGCATCTTTTGAGGTGACCATGTGATTTTTGTCTTTGGTTCTGTTAGTATGGTGTATTATTACATTTATAGACTTCTGTATATTGAACCATCCCTCAGTCCCTGGTATGAATCCCACTTAGTTATCATGTATAATATTCTCAATGATTTGCTGCATTCTGTTTGCCAGTATCTTAATAAGTATTGTTTTTAATTTTTAAATTTTATTCAAAGAGAAAATATTTCTCTCTCGGTGAGGTTCTTGTTTGTGTACAGGAATGCTATTGATTTTTGAGTGTAAGAAAACAAAACAAAACAGAAAAAAGGGTAGCAACAATACAGAATTCCAAGGAAAAAACAAAAAGAACAAAAAAAACCACTAAGGAATCATTATCAATAAATTACGTACTGTCATCTGGGAAATAGTTGTTCAAGTTACAAAGTTAAAACATACTACGTACACATTCAAACAAAGAGACAGTTTTCCATCTTTGACTTTTAATCTATGAGTTTCCTTTTGGGTCAGATGTGTTTCTTGCATACAGCATGTTGTGGGATCCTGTTTCTTGATCCATTCTGTCAACCTATTTCTTATGATAGTTGGATTGAGGCCATTTGCATTTATGGATATCACTGAAATGTACTGGTTCGACTTTGCCATGTTATGCTCCAATTGTTTGCTTTCTGCTTTTCCCCCTTATTTAATTGTTGTCCTACCTGGTGGTTTCTTTCTGTTGTTCTGGCAATTGTGGTCATTTTTATCTGTGTCTAGTATGTCTTTCAATACTCTTTCTAGGGTTAGTTTGGTGGACGTGAATTTCTTCAGTTGTTCTTTGTCATGGAAGTATCTCATTTCTCCACTAAATTTCAGTGAAAATTTTGCTGGGTACATCAGTCTGGGTTGAAAATTGTTTTCTTTCAGGGCTTGAAATATCTCACTCCAAGCAGGTCTTGACTTGCGAGTTTGGGCTGAAAAGTCTGCTGTGATTCCAATGGGCTTTCCTTGATGGGTGACTTATGTGTTTCTCTAACAGCTTTTAGTATTGTGTTTTTATGTTGTATGTCTGAGATCTTAATTATTATGTGCCTGGGTATAGATTTATGTTGTTTGTGACTGTTTGGCATTCTATATGCCTGACTTATCTGCATATCAGATTTTTCCCCATGTTTTGGAAATTTTCTCCTATTATTTCTGTGAATATTTTAGTTATGTCATTTGTATTGACTCCAGCATCTTCACTAATGCCTATTAATCTTATATTGTTGCTCTTGGCATCATCTTGAAGCTTCTGGATTGTCATTTCATGCTGCTTTGTTATTTTTAAAAGTTCTATCCTTTCATGATTACTAGTTGGGATCCTGTCCTCAAGGTCCAAAATACTATCCTCATCTTCACTTAAATGGTTTTGCATGCTTTGAATAGAAATTTTTTGTTTCTTCGAGGTCTCTTTCAGTTTGCTTCATGAATTCTGTTTGTTTTCTATATTGTTCATTCAAAGTTTCAATCAGTTTCCCATGCTCCTTACCTTTTTCTCTATTTCTTCTTTAGCTGCACTCAGCAATTCCTTTACTAAGGTTGTTACTTCTATTTTTTCATGGGAGAGTACTTCTAATTTGATTTCCACTATGGCCTTATGGAATTGTTTTTCTTTTATTTCATTCACTTTCTTTTCAGAGATTTCCGGTGTGTTACTTTTGGAGTCCTCTAATTCATTGTCTCCTGTACTTGCTCCTGGTGGACTAGATGTTTGAGTTTGCATTTTGCTTTTTCATTTTTCCATTTTCCCCTTTCGAGTTAGTATTTGGTCCTGCAGACACACTAGTGTCAACTGTTGGTAGTGTGTGTCTTGGAGTCCTACTGTAAGGTTGATGTTTGTCCAGTTGCTGGGTCCCACAATGAATAGATGGGCCAGTCACCTGACTTCCTGACGCAGGGCCTGTTGGGTGAGTCCTATATTCTTCCTGGGCTGACAAACCTAGTAGTATTGATGAAGGTCAACTTTTAGTTCCTGCTATTACTTTATCTTTAGGTTGTTCCAGGTCATCTAATCTCCCTGTCTATAGTGTTTGTTTAGGCATAGGCCCTACTGTGTCCCTATTGTGTGCCTGTGTGTCTCATAAGCCTTTTTGATTTTCTTCAAGTTGGGGGAGTCCTTCTTGCACACTCCTCACTCTGCCTGATGTTTTCTGTGTGCAGAAAGGGGTCATCCACACTCTTGTCAGACTTACCAAGGTCTTACAGTTAGTTGGAGGGAGCTTTACTACTGGCCCTATTTACCCACTGTACAGCTCTATTTTATGGGCATGCTAACCACACTGACTGGAGCCAGCTGAGATCTTCTGTATTGATGAGGTAGTCACTTTTATCTCCCTTCAGGCTAGCACAGATAATCCGCTATAGTCCAAGGTTTCTCTGGGAGCGGAGTTCCAAGTTTGCCCTGTGTGCACTGGGATTCCGCCGCTGGAGCATGTGTGGTCAGGGCGCAGGAGTGGATTCCTGGGCCCTGCTCGCTGCCTGGCGTTCACTGAGCATAGTCTGGTTAGGCCCGCTGGTTCCTCTCATGAGTCCTGGGGGTGGCCTCAGATGCAGGGCATGTCTAACTGCCTGGGAGCAGAGTTCCAAGTTTGCCCCATGCACCCTGGGATTCTGCCACACAGGGCCCAGGGGTGGATTCTTGGCCCTGCTTGCTGCCTGGAGTTCATTCAGCATAGTCCGGTTACCTTTATAAGTATTTTTGCAGCTATGTTTGTTAAGGAAATTGTCCTGTAGTATTCTTTCCTTGGTTGTATTGTTCTTTGGTTTTCTGGCCCCAGGATAATACTTGCTTCTAGGAATGATTTTGGAAGTAGTACTTCCTTTTCAATTTTTTTAAAAGATTTTCTGCATTAACATTATTTCTTCTCTAAATGTCTTATAGAATTCAACCTTGAATCTGTCAGGGCCTGAGGTTTTCTTTAGTGGCATTTTTAAATTAGATTTTCAATTTCATTGGCTGATATTTAGCTATTTAGAATGTTTATATATTCTTGATTTAGTTGTGATAATTCAATTGTATCTAGGATTCTTCCCATTTCTTCTGTGTTTTCTATCTTGTTAGAATATAGTTTCTCAGAGTAGCTATTCATGGTCTGAATTTCCTTGTGAAGTGTTGCAATTCCCCACTTTCCATTTATACTTGAATTTGTGTTTTTTCTTTCCTCCTTTTGTTGAGATTGGCTAATGGCCTATCAATATTATTTATTCTTTCAAAGAACTAACTTTTTAATTCATTGACTCTTTGTATCATTTTCTTAGTCTCTATTGTATTCATGTCTGCTTAGATCTTTATAATTTCCCCCCTTGTACAAGATTTGGGCTGGATTTATTCTTTTTCTAGATGTTTGTAGTTCAACATGAAGTTGCTTATTTGAACTCACTCTGTTTTCTTGATGTGTGAGTTCATCACTATAAAGTTACGTTGAAGGACTGCCTCCATTGTGTCCCATAAGTTTCAGTATATTCTACTGGCATTATCATTTAATTGTATATATTGTTTAATTTTGTTTGTAATTTTCTCTGTGACCTATTTGTTGTTCAGTAGGGTGTTGTTTGATTTCAATGTGTTAACATAGTTTTTGTGATTTCCTTTGTATTTGATTTTTAGTTTTATTGTACTATGGTAAGAGAGTATGCATGATATGATTTCAGTTCCAGCTACGTTTAAACATGTTTCCCCAGCTAATGCGTGGTCTATTTTGAAGAGCATCCCATATACAGTTGAGAACAATGTGTATTCTGATGTTTTGGTGTGGAACACTCTGTAAACATTTAGCAAGTTCATTTGTTAACAGGTTTGGCTTAATTCTATACTTCTTTGTTGATTTTGTTTTGTCTAGTTGATCTATTAAGGTCCCCAACTACAACTGTGTTAGTGCTTATTTGCTTTTTTATGCCTGTTAATATTTGTCTTATGTAGTTGGGTGAACTTATGTTTGGTGCATAAATATTTATGATTGTTATCTCTTCTTCTTGGAGTTTTCCCTTAACAGTATGTAGTGACCTTCTTTGTCACTTTTGATCAGTTTTGGCTTAAAGTTTGCATTGTCTGCAAATAGAGTAGCTACTCATGCTTTTATTCTGGGTTTTTGTGGCATGGAAAATTGTCTTCCATCATTTGACTTTTAATCTATTAATTTCTTTTTGGGTTAAATGTGTTTCTTGAATTCAGCATGTTGTTGGATTTGCTTTTTAATCCATTTTGCCAGTCGATTTCTTTCGATTAGTGAGTTGACACCATTTACATTGATGGTTATAACAGATATGTACTAGCTTTTGTTTTTCATGTTGTTTCCCTGTTTGTCCCCTGTCTTTCTCCTGTGTTTAATTGCTTGCCTGATCTGATGACTTCTTTCTATGGATGTTCCCAATGACCTTTGTAGCAGAAATGTAAAAAAAAAAAAAAAAAAGAATCCCCAAAATGGGATGCAATCACAATGATATGCAAATAGGCAAAATAATTTTTAAAAATACAGTATTAAATGGCTCACACTTCCTGTTTTCAATACTTATTACACAAAGTTAAACTACTCAAGAAAAGATGTGGTATTTAAAAAGACATATAGATGAGTGAAATACAATCGAGAGTCCAGAATAAACTGTCAGATTGAGGTTGAGTTTTCAATAAAGATTCCAGAAGAGTCAATGGTGAATGTATAAGCTATTAAAACAATATCTCTGGCCGAATTGGATATTCACAACAGAAAAAGAATAAAGAGGTCTACCTCATAGCATATACAAATATGAACTCACAATCCACTGAAAATCTAAACATAACAACAAAAATTACAAAATAGAGAAAAACAGAAGTATCACACTATATGATCACGGATGACATGGAGAGGACAATTTGTCCAGTCTAGGAAGAGGTCCAAAGGGGCTATTTCTCCACCGAGAGCACTCAGTAATTAAGGGGACTCTAAAAGAAGAAAACGTCATCAAACGCAAAACTGTCTGGCTATTATTTAGAATATAAGTTTAAGAGACAAAAGCAGGAGAAAAATCAGTGGGCTATGAGCTGTCTCAAGGCTAGCCATTTTCTCTTGGAGAAAATGAAGGACAATGGCCAGACACAACATACTTTACTAATCTAAACTAATGGTTGAACTACTTTATTCTCATACAGGCTGTGTGATTTTGTCCGTAAGTTAACTGTACATCCCTCACAGAGCCTCTGTGCTTTTTACTCCAATTTACTCATTTATTTTAACAGAGCCTGTGTGCCTTTTGCTTCGCAGTTTAATTATTTGTGTGATTTGCTCAATATTTTAACCATTCACTCCTCACAGAGCCTATGCCCTTTTGTCCCACAGCTTAAACATTCAATTTAACCATTCACTCCTGGCCAGCCTCCCTGCCACACGCACAGGTGCTAATGCTGTATGACTTTGGCTTGGTGTTGTAGTCAGGGGTTGTGCAGAGAACAATTAGAATCAGGGCATGGAGTTTTTAATATTATTTTTATGATGGTCACCCAGAGTTAACACAAGTTAATGCAGGAAATCTATCCACCACACTAAAGACAGAATATTTAGCCAAGGGCCTGAATCCGACAGCAATGTCCCACATGAGCCCAGATGAAGACCCAGAGCTTATGACAATGCCTCCCACAAGTCCAACTGGAGGTCTAGAGCCCACAAGAAGGACTCACGCCAGTCTCTTTTATGGATCTGTGCTGGGAAAGTCCAAAGGTCAGCGGTGGAAACTAGGAAGTCTATGCCAGCAGGGTGAAGGAGCTGTGCTGGTAGGTTGAGGGTTCTATGCTGGAGCTGAGAAGTCACACTCACAACAAAGACC
>PVJX010050864.1:0-10516 GCA_004027295.1 Dolichotis patagonum | reverse complement strand
TTATTCATATCCATGAACAAGGGATGTCTTTCCATTTTCTGAGGTCCTCTTCAATTTCCTTTTTCAGGGGATTATAATTTTCCCCATGTAGCTCTTTTACTACCTTCATGAGATTAGTTCATAAGTATTTCATTTTTTTTTATGCTACTGTGAAGGGTGTAGCTTCTCTTAGTTCTCTCGCCATATTTTTTTGTTAGTGTATAGGAATGCTATTGATTTTTGAATATTTACTTTGTATCCAGCTACATTGTTGAATTTATTTATTATAGCTAGGAGTTTTTCAATGGAGTTTTGGGGGTCTTCTATGTAAAGTATCATGTCATGTGCCAATAATGAAAATTTATCTTCCTCTTTTCCTATGTTAACTCCTTTTATTTCTGTCTCTTGTCTAATTGCTTTGGCTAGTATTTCCAGTACCATATTGAAGAGGAGCAGAGATAGGAGACATCCTTATCTTTTGCTTGATTTTAATGTAAAGGCTTTAAGTTTCTGGCCATTTAATATATTGCTAACTGTGGATTTGTCCTAGATGGCCTTTAACATTTTGAGGTAAAGACCATCTATTCCAATTCTCTATATGGTTTTGTATCATAAATGATTGATGGGTCTTATCAAAAGCTTTTTCTGCATCTATAGAGATGATCATGTGGTTCTCAATTTTGGCTCTATTGATATGGTGGATTACATTTATTGATGTAGGTATGTTGAACCATCCCTGCATTCCTGGGATGAATCACACTTAGTGGTGGTGTATAATCTTCATGATGTTTATCTGCACCCTCTTTGCCACTGTTTTATTGAGTATTTTTACATCTATGTTCCCTAGAGAAATTAGCCTATTCTTCATTTTTTCAGTTAGGTCTTCCTCAGTTTTTTGTAATAGGATAATATTTATATATGCTGATTTTAAAAGAGCATTCTCTTAGCATCAAAGGAGATATGCTGAAAATGGAACTGACTAGAAAATGTAGGAAACACCTCATGTATATTCTGCTAATTGAGTGAAAAATAGACCACTTTTTAAATTGAAAGGAAGAGTTTATTTCACAAATGGTGCTCAAATCTGTCTATCCAAATGCAGAATATTGATGCTCTTATCATGTACTAAACTAAAATGAAAAAGTATATTAAATGTCTAAATATGAAAACATAAATATTAACATACTGTAATTTAAGATTGTACAAAGGAGAATCAGTATGGACAAATGGGATTGTATGAAATTAAAATGATTCTGTCTAGGAGGGACAGCAATCAATGAAGAGAAGTGATAACGTACAGAATGGAAAGAAGCACTTATAGCTATTCCTGTGAGAGATGGATGAATATTCTCTGGAAAATATAAGCTATAAAAAAGTAGACCCTCCAAAGTAAACACATCAATAAAAACACATCAGTGTAATGAACAGACATTGCTCAGAAAAAATAGTACAAATGGTCAGCAAATATATGCAACAGTTTTCTGCATTTCTGACCATTAGAAAAATGCAAATTAAAACTACAGTATCATTTAATTTTTTCCAGAAACAATATCAATCATCAGGAAATCAACAAATACTCGTGTGAAAATGAACATTTCTACACTGTTGGTGGGGTGCACACTACTAAGCCAGTATGGAATTCATAAGGTGATTTTTTAGAAAACTAAATATAGAAATTCCATTAAACCCAGTTATTTCTATACTTTATATCTTCACAAAAATGGCAAGTACAACATGATACACTCCTACAGTGGCAAAATGCATAATAGTTAACCTTAAATGCCATCTGGATACCCATCATTAGATGAATGATTAAATAAATTGTAGTATCTACATACAGGGCAAAAGCACTCACTCAAAAGGTAGGATACTATTGAGTCTTTTGTAGAAAATAAATATGCCTTGAAAACATAATTTTACATGAAACATGTCAGACATCCAAGCTTAAATACCATGATTTTTAACATTTGATGCTTTCATAGTAAAAATAAAGAGCAAAATTAAAGAATGGTAAAATGAAACAGGAAAATGAATATTTTGCCAATGGAAATGGGACCAAGAGACCAAAGGAGAAAGTTACATGTAAAGATTTTTAAGATGCATAATTCTCAGTCCCAACTACTCACAATGAATATAGTAAGTATGTGTCACAAATATGAATTAAAATTTATTAACAATAGTAATGGTAATGGTGAAATTGTACCTAGAGATTAAAGGAAATATGTGGGTGGGGAAATGAAGGGGGCTATTTTAAGTACATTCACACACATTTTAAGTTCACTATAAACATAATGTCCTGAAAAATTATACTAAACAAATAAAATTCTGGAAATGAAAAAGAAGTTTTATTTTTCTCAGAAGAAACATATCTTTTGGGTCAGAGAACTCCTATGAGACACTGTAATATTTTATGTAGGTGGCCCCCAGAACTCATGCATTTGCATTGTGAAATTGTGATTGGTTAATTGTATAGCACTTGGATTGATGGTGTCAGTGCTACATCTGCCTAGGGGTGGAGCCAGCATACAATGTAATGGCAGGAAGAAGGTGTATCTCTCTCTCTTTTGCTGGTTTCTGCCTTGCTGTTTGCAGCCTCATGAACTGCATCCCCACCATGCAACCCTGCCTTGGAGCCAACAGGGTATGGACTGAAACCTCCAAAAACTGTAAGAAATAAACTTTTCCTTTCCCAACTTTGGGCATCAGGTATTTTGTCTCAGCGATGAGTAAAAGTATCTAAGACAGACACTGATACAAAATTAGAGCTTAATTTGGTCTTTAGTCATCTATGTTATGAATTTAGTTCTTTTTGTTTCATGAGTCTCTAAAAGTATTGATTTGAATATTATGACTGGAGTTTCTGGAGAGCTACTGGTATGCTGGACTGGGTCCAGCAGGTTGCAGGGCCTCAGTCAACCATGCTCAGCAGTCTTGTTTCAGTCCAAGAGGCAGAAACCTTGCATGAGGACTCTGGGCTCAATTCGGCTGGTCTGGGGACAGATTAAGACCAGTGCTGCCAGCTGCTGAGTTCATATCCACACCCATAGGACAAGGGATTGTGTCCTTGGGGCTCTGCCAGCTCCAGTTCTCCATGCCCAGCTTCTGCATCTCAATTAAGAGAGCCAAGATTCTGCAGAGTGGTGGAGATTGCCTGAGGTGAGTTCTGGTGACCTGGGGAAAGTTGGAGATCTACGTTCTGGCGTTTGAGTATCTGGGGAGCTACTGGGACACTGGACTATGTCCAGCAGATTGCAGGGCCTCAGTCAACCATGCTCAGGGCACATGTTTCAGTGCAGGAGGCAGGAAATTGCACGAGGACTCTGGGCTCAATTGGGCTGGCCTGGAGACAGATTAAGAGCAGCACTGCCAGCGGTTGAGTTCATATCCACAACCCTAGTACAGGGGATTGTGCCCCGGGTGTTTCTCTGGCCCCAATTCTACACACCCTGATTCTGCATCTCAATTTAGGGAGCCACGTACCTGCAGAGGAGCTGAGACTGCTGCAGGAGCTGAGGGTGCAGGAGGAGATTTGCAACACACCCAAAGGAAAATTTGGAACACCACTCAAAGCAAGGAAATAAAGAAAAATGACAAAAAGGCCAAAAGGGAGGCTCAAGTCACCAGCCCTTCCCAAGAAAGCCTGGTAGTCATGTACATAGAACAAAATAGAAGCCATACACCTGAAATGACTGAAATAATATCAACTGAAATAAAGAAGGAAATAGGGGAAGTTATGGAGAAATTGAAATTAGACATAATTGTGCAGGTAAAAGAAGAAATGATAACAGTAGTGAAAGAAATAATGAACACATGAAGTGAAGACACAGCTAAAAAATGAGAGGAACAAAGAAAACAGACAGAATCCCTAAATGAACACTATAAGAAAAAAACAGAATACATAAAGCAGATTCAAAGAGAGATACAGGAAATCAAAAATTATTTTGAAAGCTGGAAAAACTGCCAGAATGCAAGTGAACTTATAATTTCAGACCTCAAAGATAAGATCACAGCTAGTGAACAGAAAAGGAAAGATCTTATAAAAATAACAAACAATCCAGAAATAACAATTCAACAGCTGCAATAATATGCAAAGAAAAATAAAATAAAATTAATATGGATAAATCAAAATGATGGGGACAGCACAAATGATGTCAAGAGGATTTTTACAGAAGTAATAGCTGAAAACCTTCCAACATGAGACTGGAAACTGACATTTGCATTAGTGAAGCATATGGAACTCCAAATAGCCATAACCAAAATAAAACTACACCCAGACACAAAATAATCACCATTCCAGAAACCCACCATAGGAACAGGATACTAAAAGCTGTTAGAGAGAAAAGGCAGATCACCTATAAAGGAAAACTTATCAGAATCACAGCAGACTTTTCCACACAAACAATGAAGTCAAGAAGATTATGGAGTGAAGTATTTCAGATACTAAAGGAAAACCACTTCCAACTCAGACTGACGTACCCTGCAAAACTGTCCTTCAAAATGAATGGAGAAATATGATGCTTCCATGAAAAGAACAGCTGAAAAACTCCATGACCACCAAACCAACCCTACAAGGAATCCTGAAAGATATTCTAGATACACATAGGATAAAACCACCAAGCAAGACAGACAATTAAATAGAATGGAAAGGTAAATATACAACTGCATAAAGATAACATGTCATCAATAAACCAATATATAAAGATTATAACCATTAATGTAAATCGCCTTAACTGACCAATCAAAAGAAACAGACTAGCAGAATGGATCAAGAAAGAGCATTGAACCATATGCTGTCTACAAGAAACCCATGTAACCCAAAAGGGAATCCATAGACTGAAAGTCAAATATGGAAAACAATACTTCTTGCAACAGGAAACAAACAAACAAAAAAAAAACCCGTGGGAGTACCAATCATGTTTGGAGACAATGTGATCTTTAAACCAAGAATGTTCCAAACAGATAAAGAAAGTCATTATCTACTAGTTAGGGGAAAACTTCAAGCAGAAGTAATAACAGCCTTAAATATATATGCACCAAATTCCAGAGCACTCAGCTAAACAAAGCAAATATTAACAGAAATAAATATCAAATAAGCAATAAAACAAATGTAACAGGAGATATTAACATGCCATTGACACAGAAGGACAGATCAATTAGACAGAAAATCAGCAAAGATATAACAGAACTGAATCACAGCTGTGAACAAATGGACTTGGTAGAGATATACAGAGTTTTCCACCAACAGCATCAGAATATACATTCTTCTCAGCAGTACATGGGACATTCTCTAAAATAAACCATATACTAGCCAACAGAACATATTTAAGTAAATGCAAAAGAATTGAAATTATCCCATGCATATTATCAGATCATAGTGCCATGAAATTTGAAATTAACGATAAAAGCCACTGCAAAAACCTCACAATCACATGGAAACGGAGTAATACACTCGAGCAATCAGTGGATCACGGAGGAATTTAAAGAAGAAATTAAACAATATCTGCAAGCAACAAAAATAAAAAACACAATTTACCAGAATTTTTTGGAATTCAATGAAAGAAGTACAAAGAGGAAAATTTATTGCACTGAGTTTCCACATCAAGAAGACAGAACGAACACAAATAAACAACCTTATGCTACAACTCAAACATCTAGAAAAAGAAGAGCAATCCAGGTGGAAAGCCAAACGTCGGGAGGAAAGTATAAGGATTAGAGCAGAAATTAATGAAATAGGGACTAAGAGAACAGTACAAATGATCAATGAATCAAAGAGTTGGTACTTTGAAAGAATAAATAAAATTGATAAGCTCCTGGCCAACTTTATTACAAAAAGGAAAGAAAAATCTCAAATTCATTCAATAAGGAATGAAAAAGATGAAATTGCTATAGACTCTGAAAATACAGAAGATCATCAACACCTATTTAGAAAAGCTCTACTCTCATAGGTTCAATAACACAGAAGAATTAGATTCCTAGATACATATGAACTACCAAGCTGGATCAGGAAGATATAAAACTGCTGAATAACTCAATTTCTATTAATGAAAATGAAAATGTATTTAAGTGTTGTGAACAAAGATGAGCGCAGGCCAAGATGGATTCACTGCAGAATTCTACAAGAAATATAAAGAAGACTTAATACCGACACTCCTGAAAATCTTCAATGAAATTGAAAGGGAAGCAATACTTCCTAAGTCATTCCTGGAAGCAAATATAACTCTAGTACCAAAACCAGAGAAAGACCAACTAAAAATGAGAACTATGGGCCAATCTCACTAGTGAACATAGATGTAAAAATTTTCAATAAAATATTAGCAAACAGGTTACAGGCAAATCATCAAGAAGATTATTTATCTGACCAAGTGGGATTCATCCCAGGAAAGCAGGGATGGTTCAACATATGTAAATCAATAAATGTAATCCATCCTATCAATAGAGCCAAAAGTAAGAACTACATGATCATCTCAATAGATGCAGAAAAAGCTTTTGATAAAGTCCAACACTCATTCATGATAAGAACCCTACAGAGAATTGGAATAGATGCTCTTTACCTCAAAATGATAAAGGCCATCTATGACAGACCAAAGCCAGCATAATATTAAATGGCCAAAAACTAAAAGTCTTTACCTTAAAATAAGGCACAAGACATGGTTTCACCTATTCCCGCTCCTATTCAACATAGTACTGGAAATACTAGTCAGAGCAATTAGACAAGAGAAAGAAATAAAAGGAGGGAAGGTAGGAAAAGAGGAAGTTATATTATCATTACTTGCAGATGACATGATACATTACATAGAAGACTTCCAAAACTGCTTTAAATACTCCTAGATATAATAAATAAATGCAGCAATGTAGCTGGATAAAAGTTAATACTCAAAAAACAATAGCATTCCTATACACTAACAAAAATCTACTGAGAGAGAAATAAGAGAAGCCACACCCTTCACAGCAGCATTCAAAAAAAGAAATACTTATGTATTAATCTTGCAAAAAATGAAAAAGAGCTATACAAGGAAAATTATAATCCCCTGAAAATGGAAATTGAAGAGGACCTCAGAAATTGAAAGACATCCCTGTTCATGGATAGGAAGAACAAAGATTGTGAAAATTGCCATTCTCCAAAAATTTCTATATAGATTCAAAGCAATCACAATCAAAATACCATTAACATACCTCATAGATCTAGAGAAATCACTCCTAAAATTCATCTGGAACCAGAATAGACCTAGAATATCAAACGCCAATCTAAGCAGGAAAGGCAAGGCAGGAGGCATCAAAAACCCTGACTTGAAATTATACTACAAACCTACTGAAATAAAATCAACATTGTACTGTAATAAAAACAGATCTGAAGAACAATGGAATAGATTGCAAGATACAACCACAACCACACACTCACTCAACCACCTTATCTTTGATAAAGGGGCCAAACATGCTCGCTGGAGGAATGACAGTCTCTTCAACAAATGGTGCTGGAAAAATTGGCTGTCCATATGCAGAAGACTAAAACTAGACCCATGCCTATCACAATGTACTAAACTAAAATCTAAATGGATTTGGATCCAGATATTAAAAGAGAAACAGTAAATCTGTTGGAAGACAAAGTAGGTAAAAACCTCAAAGATATAGAGGCAAGTAGAGAATTCATCAACAATAATCAAACTGCACGGGAAATCCTTGCCAGAATAAATAACTGGGACCATATCTAATTAAAGAGTTTCTGCATGTTGAAAGAGATTTCTAGCAGAGTGAAAAGAAAACCCAAAAATTGGGAAGAAATCTTAATGGATTGTCCCTCAGACAATAGACTTCTGTCTAGAACTGATAAAGAATTTAAAAAAAAATCAGAACCTCGAAATTCAAAGACCCAATCCAAAAATGGGCATCTGAAATGAATACACTGTTCTCAGATGAAGAAATATTAATGGCAAATAAATACATGAAGAAATGTTCATCATCATTAGTCATGAGATAAATGCAAATTAAAACCACACTGAGATTCAATGTCACCCCAGAAAGAATGGCCAGGATAGAAAAAACTACCAACAACAAGTGCTGGAGTGGCTGAGGTGAAAAGGAACCCTTCAGCACTGTTGGTGGGAGTGTAGACTGGTGCAACCACTGAGGAGGTCAGCCTAGAGATTCCTCAAAAAGCTGGGTTTGGAAGTCGCATTTGACCCAGGTATTCCACTTCTAGGTGTATTCCCAGAAGATCTGAAAACATCATACCACAGTGATATATGTGCACCCATGTTTATAGCATCACAATTTGTAATAGCCAGATCTTGGAAACAACCTAAGTGCCCATCAACTTAGGAATGGATAAAAAAATTGTGGCATTTTTATACAATGCAGTACTACTCAGGTATAAGGAATGATCACATTGATATATTTATAAATAAATCGACACAATGTACACCATACTCACAAGCACGTAAACCAAGCTCACATGTTTAAGTACCTTATGGTCTGCCTAATATAAGATTCACTAAGTGTATATAAGAATTTATGGTAATCATGATTTCCCATTTCATTACTTTGAAGGCTTTCAATGTTTTTATTCATCAGTTGGAATGGTTTTATTCTGTTTTATTTGACTTTATTATGTGTGATGACATGAAAAGCTGTTTTGAAGAAAACAAAACCTTATGGGAGCCATTGCTGATTTAATCTTGTCTTGCTTTGAAGTCCTACCATGCTTCTACTCTGCTATTACCATCAGTTCTATCATGTTGTGTCTTATTGGAATTTTAATATATGTGATAGTATAAACATTTTTTATTGAAAATGAGATATTATAGTAGCCATGAATCATAGTTATTCAGTTCAGAATGTCCTATACTTCTTTCATTTTCTTGAGTGGTTTTATACTATTGTGTTATGTTTGATATTATTATATTTTAAATTACGCTCAACTATAGCAGAGAAAGATATATTTTGATGGCTACATTTAATGTCTGGTTGTCATATTTAAAGTGCTGTGATGCCTATGTTTTTCTGTTGTGATCTGCTTTGTTCTGCCCTATTTTGATTTATGCTCTTTAAAATAAAAAAAAATTATGACTCTCCTTTAATAACTTTTGAAATCTTGGCAATTTAAGCAAAATTTGTCTCAATTTTCTGACCTGATCCTGTCACATTCATGTTCTACATTGCCAGTGAATTTTTTTTCTTTTTTTCTTTTTATTTTATTTAAAGTAAAGAAAGAAAACAAAACAAAACAAAACAAAACAGAATAAAGGGTAGCAACAATAAAGAATTCCAAGGAAAAGAACAACAACAAAAAAACCTAAGAGATTATTACTTGACAAATTACATACGGACTTCTTGGGAATAGTTGTTCAAATTATAAAGTTAAAACATGTAAAGTTGACATTCAGTGAGTCTGTTAACAGTTCTGTTCCATGATTTGACTAAAAAAACAGCAATATGGTCATCCATCTTACCCCCTCAAATACACATTCAATTATATCAAAGTGGTAAAATTAAACACAACAAACAGAACAAATCGGATCACAAGAAAGCAATGTAAGAGACATAAATTTCAAAACTAGACAATCAGAGATATTCACTCTCTATCATATTGACTCTTGTTTTCTTCCAAATAGTTGTCCTTATTGTCACATACAGGGAATTCACATGAAAAAAACATAGTATGAAATTGAACTGAGCAGGACAAGGAGGGTGTTTCAGGTCTTCATGACCAGACAATAGGGAAGCCAAGAATGGCTGTCATAGTGTCTCTCATTCTCCTCAAATCAGCTGTACATGCCTTCATGTGTGTTGAATTTAAACAAGACAAAACCAGCTAAAATCACTTTGAACAAAGAATTATAATTTTGCTGGATTACACATCATGACATTATGGAATCAGCTCTGGGTCCTGTAGTGTCTCTTTTTCTTCAAAGTAGTTATTCAACATGTGTTATATAGTTGGTTCTTGTAAACTGTTTATAGGCTCTGCATATGCATGAGCCTCTAAATGTATATCTATCCTTTCTGTATTAGAGGTAAAAACAAAACAAAGCAAGATAAAAGAAAAGAATTCCTAGAGAAGCATGAGGCAAAAAAGTCATATATAACCACAATACAAGGTTTTCTACAATGGTTACCATGATGGCTCAGCAGTATATAACAACAGAAATAAAAACAAATCATTGGAGACAGTATAAGACTTCAAAAGCAAGTAATAATCAAACCAGAGTGGGTATCTTAATGAATCTTGTCATCTTCAGTGAAGTTGCCTATACTCTTAGACTGGATGCTATCAATCATAACAGATTTAAATAAAATCAGTCAATACAAAGTAGCAATCTAACAACCCAGATTCAAATAAGATCAGTGATAATAAGACAGTATAAGTTATAAAGAGCTTCAGATTAAGTTGATAGGAAATTAGGGATGATTACCTTAATATGTCCTCTTATTTTTGGGATAGCTGACCATGTCCTCAAGTCTATCATAAGTAGGCAAACTGGAAAAGCACGTAATCCATCCAAGCAGAGTGATGAGAATAATGTAAATTTTAAATCTTGTT
>PVJX010050863.1:0-10518 GCA_004027295.1 Dolichotis patagonum | reverse complement strand
AAAATTTTAATGTCATAATGGGAGTTGCGAGGTCACAAGTAAACACATGTCACCATAGGGCATTATGATGTCACAAAGGCATAGCATGATGCTCTAATGTGATACCATGATGTCATGTCCATCATTGTGGTGTCACAATTGGTAATTGTGATGTTGTAAGGCAATATAAATGTCATGATGAGAATTGTGAGATCTTAATTGTGAATTGTGATGTCAAATTGGCAGTATGCGAGGTCACAATTGGGCTTTATTTTGTCACAGTAGGACATGGTGATGTCACAGCAGATATAGGAAAAGAAAGGAAAGGAAGGAAAAGGAAAGATATCAAACTGGTATCTGGTTTTCTGTGTGTGTGAACCTGGTATTAAAAGAAATAGATAAAAAAATTCCAATTCTCCCATGATCTTGAGAGTGGAAAAGAGTTCTTAAATGCCTGAAAAAGCAAATGTTACATTCAAGTGAAGGCATTTGTTAGCAGACATAAGTTGAAGCATAAATCTTAGAACTCTGAATCCAGTCCTTTTTAGGCTGGCAGCTGTATGAAGTGTAGTAGGGTGCCCTGGAAGATCTTCTATTCATAATTAAGGTAAACATCTTTTGTGATGGGGCCCTAATGGAGCATTATGTGATCAAAATGGAACATATGAGCTAATGATGTGACTTTATAAAGTCAGAATGTGGGAAGTGTGAGATCCTAATTGGTGTATCCTGATGGCAGAGCAGAGAATTGTGATGTCATAATGGGATATTTGATATCACAATAATAAATTGGAAGGTCACAGTGGCACATCATTATAGCATAAAGAATGGCACGGTATCATAATTTGGACACTGAGATGATAACCAGGGCAACGTGAGATCGTGTGGAATTGTGAAGTAACAGTGAAAAGTATGTCATCATGGGGTGCAGTGTTCTCAAAATAGGGTGCTGTGATGTCACAGGGGAGAGTTGTTCTGTCACAATGGTGCATCCAATGTTATCACTGGAGAACTGTGATGTCACAAGGGTTTATTTTGTGGCTGTAAGAGATGATTATGATATCACGATGGGGAATTCTGAAGTCATATGGAGAACTATGATGTCACAATGGGATGTTGTGATACCAAAATAGGATGTGTGAATTCAAAACAAGGCATGATGATGTCACCATATGATAGTTTTATGCCATATTTGGTACAGTGATGTCATAATGTGCAACTATGTTGTCACAGTGGGAAATTGTAGTATCATAAAGGTTGATTGTGCTGCACTAATGAAGGCAATGTGAGGACTTAATAGGGTAATTGTGGTGGCAGAGTGGAAATGATGATGTCACAATGGGCCAAGCTAATGTCACCACAAGGCACCTTGATGTGACAGTGAAGCATTATCCTCTGAAAAAAAAGGAATTGTGATGCTATAATGGGGACTGTGTTGTCATCATGGGCACTTGTGTCACACTGGGAGGTTATGATGTCACAAAAGAAAACTGTAACAGCAATGAGGAATTGTCTGGTCATAATGGGGTATTGACAAGTCACGAAGAGGACATCATGATGTCAGTATAGGGTGGAGTGTTGTCACAGTGGGGCATGCAATGCCATAATGTGGAAATATGATGTCATAACAGGTCACTGTGATGTTGCAATTGGGAATTGTGATGTCATAAAGCTTAATTGTGCTACTATAATTAGGCAACATGAGGTCATCATTGGGGAGTTGTCTTGCTATCATGAGGAATGGTGATGTTCCACCTGGCATCATGAGTTCACAAAATGGCACTGTAGAGTGACAACATGAAATTGTGATATCTTAGTGTGGCACTGTGGTGTCACAATTTTCCTCGTGATATCAGAGTTGGCAAGAGTGATGTCACCAAGGGACATTGTAAAGTCAAAAGGAGAGTTGCGAAGTCATAATAGAACACATGTCATAATAGGGCATTTAATGTCACAAAGGCCTAGCAGGATGCTATAATGTGATACCGTGATGACATTTCCATCATTATGCTGTCACAATTGGCAATTGTAATGTTACAAGATAATTTAAATGTCATGATGAAAATTGTGAGAACTTTATTGTGAATTGTGATGTCACATTGGCAGTATATGAGGTCACAATTGGGCGATATGACGTCAAATTAGGACATGGTGATGTCACAGCAGGAATAGGAAAAGAAAGGAAAGGAAGGAAATGGAAAGAAATATCAAACTGGCATCTGGTTTTGCATGTGTGTGTACCTTGTATTAAAAGACATAGATAAAATTATTACAATTCTTCCAATATCTTGAGACAGGAAAAGGGTTCTTAAATGCCTGAAAAAGCCCATGTTACATTCAAGTGAAGGCATTTTTAGCAGAAACAATTTGAAACATAAATCTTAGAACTCTGAATCTAGTACATTTTTGGGGCTTGGAGCTCTATGAAGTGTAGAAGGGTGCCTTGGACGTCTTCTAATCATAATTAAGGTAAACATAGGTTGTGACAGGGCCCTAATGGAGCATTATATGATCAAAATGGAAATTATGAGCTATTGACATCGCTTTATAAAGTCAGAATGGGGGAAGAGTGAGATCCTAATGAGGGTATCCTGATGGCACAGGAGAGAACTGTGATGTCATGATGGGATATTTTATATCACAATAGGAATTTGGAGGTCACAGTGGTGCATAGTGACAGCATAAATGAATGGCATGGTACCATAATGAGAACACTGATATGGTAACGAGGGCAATGTGAGATCTCCATGGGGAATTGTGAAGTAACAGTGAAAAGTGTGTCATCATGGGGTAGAATGGTGTCACAATAGGGTGCTGTGATGTCACAGTGGAGTGTTGTTCTGTCACAATCATGCATCTACTTTTTTCACTGGAGAACTGTGATATCACTAGGGTTTATCGTGGTGTTGTAATCAATCATTATGATATCATGCTGGGGAATTCTTAAGTCATATGGAGAACTATGATGTCGCAATGGGGTGGTGTGATACCACAATAGAATATGTGAAGTCACAATAAGTCATGATGATGTCACAATGGCATATTTTGAGGCCATATTTGGTACAGTGATGTCATAATATGCTCCTATGTCGTCACAGTGGGGAATTGTGGTATCATAAATGTTGATAGTGTTGCTCTAATGAAGGCAATGTGAGGTCATAATAGGGTAATTGTGGTGTCACACTGGAAATGATGGTGTCACAATGGGCCAAGCTAGTGTCACCACAGGGCACCTTGAGGTGAAAGTGAATCATTACCCTGTGAAAAAGGGGAATTGTGATGGAATAATGGGGACTGTGATGTCACAAGGGGCACTTGGGTCACATTGGGCAGTTATGATGTCACAAAAAAAACTGTAACATCCATCGAGAATTCTCTGGTCATAATGGGGAATTGACAAGTCATGATGAGGTTATCATCAAGTCAACATTGGGCAGTGTGCTGTCACATCGGGGTATTGTGATGCCATAATGTGGAACTATGCTGGCATAACATGTCACTGTGATGTCACAATTGGGAATTGTGATGTCATAAAGGTTAATTGTGCTGCTATAATTATAGAACAGGAGCTGATAATCAGGGAGTTGTTTCGCTATAATATGCAATTGGGATGTTCCCACTGGGCATCGTGAAGAAACAATATGGCATTCTTGGGTAACAATACAGAATTGTGATATCATAGTGGGGCACTGTGGTGTCACAATGGTCCTGGTGATATCACAGTGTGCAATTGTGATGTCACAGTGGGCAATCATGATGTCACAAAGGAAATTTTAATGTCATAATGTGAATGGCGAGGTTAAAACAGAACACATGTCACAATAGGGCATTAGGATGACACAAATGCATAGCATGATGTTATAATGTGATAACATGGTATCATATCCATCATTGTGATGTGACAATTGTCAATTATGATGGTGTAAGATAATTTAACTGTCATGATGAGAATTGTGAGATCTGGATTGTGAATTGTGATTTCACATTTGCAGTATATGATGTCACAATACGGCATTATCATGTCACAGTAGGACATGGCGATGTCACAGCAGGAAAAGGAAAAGAAAGGAAGTAAAAGGAAAGAAATATCAAACTGCCATCTGGTTTTTTGTGTGTGTGAGCCTAGTATTAAAAGAAATAGATACAAAAATTGCAATTTTTGCACGATCTTGAGACTGGAAAAGATTTCTTAATTGTCTGAAAAAGCAAATGTTGCATTCAATAAACTAATTTGCTAGCAGAAAAAAATTGAAAAATAAATCTTAAAACTCTGAATCCAGTACTTTTTGTGGGCCTTGAACTGCATGAAGGCTTATAGGGTGCCTTCGTAGATCTTCTAATCATAATTAAGGTAAACATAGGTTGTGATGGGGCACTATTGGAGCATTATGTGATCAAAATGGAAATTATGAGCTAATGATTTGGCTTTATAAAGTCAGAATGGGGGAGGAGTGAGATCCTAATGGGGGTTTCCTGATGGCACTGCAGAGAATTTTTATGTCATAATGGGATATTTGATGTCACAATAGGGACTTGGACGTCACAGTGGGGCATAGTGAGAGCATAAAGGAATGCCATGATACCATAATGAGGACACTGCGATGATAACGAGGCCAATGTGAGATCATAATGGGGAATTCTGAAGCAACAGTGAAAAACATGCATACTGGGATACAGTGGTATCCCAATAGGGAGCTGTGATGTCACAGTGGAGTGTTGTTGTGTCACAAGGATGCATCTGCTGTTATCACTCGAGAACTGTGTTGTGACAAGGGTTTATGGTCATGCTATAATGGATGATTATGATATCATGATGGGGAATTCTGAAGTGATATGGAGAACTATGATGTCACAATGGGGTGCTGTGATTCCACAATAGAATTTGTGAAGTCACAATGAGGCATGATGATTCCACAATGGAATATATTGATGCCATATTTGGTACAGTGATGTAATAATGTGCAAGTATGTTGTCACAGTGGGGAATTGTGGTGTAATAAAGTTGATTGTGCTGCTCTAATGAGGGCAATGTGAGGTCGTAATAGGGTAATTGTGATGTCACATTGGAAATGATGATGTCACAATGGGGCAAGCTAGTGTCACCACAGGGCACCTTGATGTGAAAGTGAATCATTACCCTGTGAAAAAGGGGAATTGTGATGGAATAATGGGGACTGTGATATCACAATGGGCACTTGTGTCACTTTGGGCGGTTAGGATGTCACAAAAGAAAACTGTAACATCCATAGAGAATTCTCTGGTCATAATGGGGAATTGACAAGTCATGATGAGGGTATCATCAAGTCAACATAGTGCAGTGTGCTGTCACAACGGGGTACTGTAATGTCATAATGTGGAACTATGATGTCATAATATGTCACTGTGATGTCACATTTGGGAATTGTGATGTCACAAAAGTTAATTATGCTGTTAAAATTAGGCAACATGTGCTCATAATTTAGGAGTAGTTTTGCTAAAATAGGGAATTGTGATGATCCAACTGGGCACCATGAGGTAACAATATGGCATTATTGTGTCACAATACAACATTGTGATATCATACTGGGTCACTGTGATGTTACAATTGTACTGGTGATATCACAGTGGGCAATTGTGATATCACAGAGGGCAATCATGTTATCTCAAAAGAAAATTGTAATGTCATACTGGGAGTTGTGAGGTCACAATAGAACACATGTCATGATAGTGAATTATGATATCACAAAGGCATAGCATGATGCCAAAATGTGATACCATGATGTCATATCCATCATTGTGGTGTCACAATTGGCAATTGTGATATTGTAAGATAATTTAAATGTCATGGTGAGAATTGTGATATCTTAGTTGTGAAATGTGATGTCACATTGGCAGTATACGAGGTCACAATAGGGTGTTATCATGTCACAGTAGGACATGGTGATGTCACAGCAGGTGTAGTAAAAGAAAGGAAAGGAAGCATAAGGAAAAAATATCAAACTTACATGTGGTTTTGTGTGTGTAACCTAGTATTAAAGAAATAGATAACAAAGTTACAATTCTTCCAATATATTGAGACTGGAAAAGAGTTCTCAAATGCATGAAAAAGCAAATGTTACCTTCAAGTGAAGGAATTTTTTAGCAGAAACAATTAGAAACATAAATCTTAGAACTCTGAAATCAGTACTTTTTTGGGCCTTGGAGCTGTCTGAAGTGTAGAAGGGTGCCTTGGAAGATCTTCTAATCATAATTAAGGTAAACATAGGTTGTGTTGGGGCCCTAATGGAGCATTATGTGATCAAAATAGAAATTATAAGCTAGTGATGTGCCTTTATAAAGTCCGAATGGGGGAAGAGTGAGATCCTAATGGGGGTTTCCTGATGGCACTGCAGAGTATTTTGATGTCATAATGGGATATTTGATGTCACAATACGGACTTTGGAGGTCACAGTGGGGCATAGTGACAGCATACATGAATGCCATGATTCCATAATGAGGACACTGAGATGATAACGACGCCAATGTGAGATCATAATGGGTAAATGTGAAGTAACAGTGAAAAACATGCATCCTGCGGTACAGTGGTATCACAATAGGGAGCTGTGATTTCACAGTTGTGTGTTGTTCTGTCAAAAGGATGCATCTACTCTTATCACTCGAGAACTGTGTTTTGACAAGGGATTATGGTCATGATGTAATGGATCATTATGATATCATGATGGGGATTTATGAAGACATATGGAGAACTATGATGTCACAATGGGGTGCTCTGATTCCACAATAGGACGTGTGAAGTCACAATGAGGCATGATGATTCCACAATGGAATATTTTGATGCCATATTTGGTACAGTGATGTAATAATGTGCAACTATGTTGTCACAGTGGGGAATCGTGGTATCATAGAGGTTGACTGTGCTGCTCTAATGAGGGCACTGCGAGGTCATAACAGGGTAATTGTGATGTCACACCGGAAATGATGATGTCACAATGGGCCAAGCTAGTGTCACCACAGGGCAACTTGAGGTGAAAGTGAATGATTACCCTGTGAAGAAGGGGAATTCTGATGGAATAATGGGGACTCTGATGTCACAATGGGCACTTGTGTCACTTCAGGCAGTTATTATGTGACAAAAGAAAACTGTAAGATCCATAGAGAATTCCCTGCTCATAATGGGGAATTGACAAGTAATGATGAGGGTATCATCAAGTCAACATAGGGAAGTGCTCTGTCACAACGGGGTACTATAATGCCATAATGTGTAACTATGATGTCTTAACATGTCACTGTGATGCCACAGTTGGGAGTTGTGATGTCATAAACGTTAATTGTGCTGTTATAATTAGGCAACATGTGTTCATAATTTAGGAGTAGTTTTGCTAAAATAGGGAATTGTGATATTCCAACTGGGCATCATGAGGTAACAATATGGCATTATTTGGTGACAATACAACATTGTGATATCATACTGGGTCACTGTGATGTTACAATTGTACTTTTGATATCACAGTGGGCAATTGTGATATCACAGCGGGCAATCATGATATCTCAAAGGAAAATTGTAATGTCATACTGGGAGTTGCGAGGTCACAATAGAACACATGTAATAATAGTGCATTATGATGTCACAAAGGCATAGTGTGAGGCCAAAATGTGATACCATGACGTCACATCCATTATTGTGGTGTCACAATGGCCAATTGTGATATTCTAAGATAATTTAAATGTCATGATGAGAATTCTGAGATCTTAATTGTGAATTGTGATGTCACATTGGCAGTATGCGAAGTCACAATATGGTGTTATGATGTCACAGTAAGACATGGTGATGTCACAGCAGGAGTAGTAAAAGAAAGGAAAGGAAGGAAAAGGAAAAAATATCAAACTTACATCTAGTTTTGTGTGTGTAACCTAGTATTAAAAGAAACAGATAAAAGAATTACAATTCTTCCAATATATTGACACTGGAAAAGAGTTCTCAAATGCCTGAAAAACCAAATGTTACATTCAATTGAAGGCATTGTTTAGCAGAAACAATTTGAAACATAAATCCTAGAACTTTGAATCCAGTGCTTTTTCGGGGCTTGGAGCTGTTTGAAGTGTAGAAGGGTGCCTTGGAAGATCTTCTAATCATAATTAAGGTAAACATAGGTTGTGATGCGGCACTAATTGAGCATTCTGTGATCAAAATGGAAATTATGTGCTAGTGATGTTGCTTTATAAAGTCAGAATGAGGGAAGTGTGAGATCCTAATGGGGGTTTCCTGATGGCACAGGAGAAAATTGTGATGTCATGTTTGGATATTTTATATCACCATAGGGAACTTGGAGGTCACAGTGGGGCATAGTGACAGCATAAAGAAATGGCATGGTACCATAAAGAGGACACTGATATGGTAACGAGGGCAATGTGGGATCACCATGGGGAATTGTGAAGCAACAGTGAAAAGTGTCTCATCATGGGGTACAATGTTGTTACAATAGGGTGCTGTGATGTCACACTGGAGTGTTGTTCTGTCACAATCATGCATCTACTCCTTTCACTGGAGAACTGTGATATCACTAGGGTTTATCGTGATGTTGTAATGGATCATTATGACATCATGATGCGGAATTCCTTAGTCATATGGAGAAGTATGATGTCACAATGGGGTGGTGTGATACCACAATAGAATGTGTGAAGTCACAATAAGGCATGATGATGTCACAATGGCATATTTTGAGGCAATATTTGGTACAGTAATATCATAAAATGCACCGATGTCGTCACAGTGCGGAATTGTGGTATCATAAATGTTGATTGTGCTGCTCTAATGAGGGCAATGTGAGGTCATAATAGGGTAATTGTGGTGTCACACTGGAAATGATGGTGTCACAATGGGCCAAGTTAGTGTCACCACAGTGCAACCTGAGGTGACAGTGAATCATTATACTGTGAAAAAAAAATGAATTGTGATGCTATAATGGGGACTTTGATATCTTCATGGGCACTTTGTCACACTGGGCAGTTATGAGGTCACAAGAGAAAACTGTAACATCAATGCAGAATTGTCTGTTCATAATGGGGAATTGACAATTCCTTATGTGGGTATCATGATGTCAAATTAGGGCAGGGTGGTGTTACAATGGGGTATTGTAATGCCATAATGTGGAACTATGCTGTCATTACATGTCACTGTTCTGTCACAAATGGGAATTGTGATGTCATAAAGGTTAATTGTGCTGCTATAATTATAGAACTGGAGCTCATAATCAGGGAGTTGCTTCACTATAATAGGATATTGTGATGTTCCCACTGGGCATCATGAGGTAACAAAATGGCATTCTTGGGTGACAATACGTATTTGTGATATCAAAGTGGGGCACTGTGATGTCAAAATGGTCCTGGTGATATCACAGTGGAAAATTGTGATGTCACAGTGGGAAATCATGATGTCACAAAGGAAATTTTAATGTCACAATGTGAATGGCGAGGTTAAAACAGAACACATGTCACAATAGGGCATTAGGATGACACAAATGCATAGCATGATGTTATAATTTGATAACATGGTACCAGATCCATCATTGTGATGTGACAATTGTCAATTATGAGAGTGTAAGATAATTTAAGTGTCATGATGAGAATTGTGAGATCTGAGTTGTGAATTGTGATTTCACATTTGCAGTAAATGAGGTCACAATACGGCATTATCATGTCACAGTAGGACATGGCGATGTCACAGCAGGAAAAGGAAAAGAAAGGAAGGAAAAGGAAAGAAATATCAAACTGGCATCTTGTTTTTTGTGTGTGTGAGCCTAGTATTAAAAGAAATAGATACAAAAATTACAATTTTTGCACAATCTTGAGACTGGAAAAGATTTCTTAATTGTCTGAAAAAGTAAATGTTGCATTCAAGTAAACTAATTTGCTAGCAGAAAAAAATTGAAAAATAAATCTTAGAACTCTGAATCCAGTACTTTTTGTGGGCCTCGAACTGCATGAAGGCTTATAGGGTGCCTTCGTAGATCTTCTAATCATAATTAAGGTAAACATAGGTTGTGATGGTGCACTGTTGGCGCATTATGTGATCAAAATGGAAATTATGAGCTAATGATTTTTCTTTATAAAGTCAGAATGGGGGAGGAGTGAGATCCTAATGGGGGTTTCCTGATGGCACTGCAGAGAATTTTGATGTCATAATGAGATATTTGATGTCACACTAGGGACTTTGGAAGTCACAATGGGGCATAGTGACAGCATAAAGGAATGCCATGATACCATAATGAGGACACTGAGATGATAACGAGGCCAATGTGAGATCATAATGGGGAATTCTGAAGCAACAGTGAAAAACATGCATACTGGGGTACAGTGGTATCACAATAGGGAGCTGTGATGTCACACTGGAGTTTTGTTGGGTCACAAGGATGCATCTGCTCTTATCACTCGAGAACTGTGTTGTGACAAGGGTTTATGGTCATGCTATAATGGATGATTATGATATCATGATGGGGAATTCTGAAGTGATATGGAGAACTATGATCTCACAATGGGGTGCTGTGATTCCACAATAGATTT
>PVJX010050862.1:0-10534 GCA_004027295.1 Dolichotis patagonum | reverse complement strand
AATATGTGTGATAGTTCAAACAAATTTTTTTCTTTTTTATCAAAAATGAGATATTATAATACCCATTGATCATTTTCTGTTATTCGGTTCAGAAAGCCCTGGAATTCTTTCACTATATGCATGGCTTTATACTATTGTGTTATGTTTGATATTATTGTAATTGAAACTATACTCAACTATAGCAGAGTAAGAGATATGGCATTAGATACTGTTGATGTCCAGTTGACTTAATGTAAAGTACTGTGTTGCCTATGTTGTCCTCTTCTGATCTGCTCCATACTGCCCCCTTTTGTTTTATTCTCTTTTAAATAAAAAAAAAAGAATAGTGTTAGCTACAGGAGTTTTGAGAAACTCTTCAGCAGAAGAGGAAATTCTCTCTATTCTTGGTTTGTTGAAAGGTTTTAACCTGAATGAGTCGAGTTTACTCCAACAATTTTCCACATTTAGTAAGATAATCAAATGTTTTTCTTTTCTTCTTTTATAATTTTTTATTTTAAAAATAAAAAAGAAAAGAGCAAAGAAGGAAGAGAAAAGGAAAAAGACATAAACTTGTATATATATACAAACAAACATATATAGAATATATGATAGCTAAACTGACTGTACTACTAATTGTGTTAATAGTATATTATTGGAAAACAACAGTTCATACTCATATGATTAGATCAATTTTACATGTCTATATCTGTAAATCTAAGCAGCCCTCTTGAAGGTAACAATATACAATATTACAACCATTGTAAAATTCCTATCATCTTGTTTTGCAAACTTATACTGTTGTTATATTTGGTTTCTTGTTTGTTTGTATTGCTTTTTTGTCTTTCTTTTCTGTGTCTTTTTTAATCTTAAATAACAAAATAAAAAAGAAAAAAGAATAAAAATTATGGTATGGAATTTCTAAACAAAATGATAGGAGATTAACACTAGTTAATGTATTGCACACTATTATCTTTAAAATAGTTGTTCGGATTACAAGATAGGCATGAAAAAATTGACCAAAATCAAACAATGAAACACAATGGTTCTTTATGATAAAGTAACAGAGATTAGTAGTATAGTTATCTATTTTTTATATGTGCACCCATATTTATAGCAGCACAATTTGTAATAGCTTTTCATCCTGTTAATATAATAAATTATGCTGATGAATTTTTGGATGTTAAATACTTCTATACCCTTGAATTTCAGCTTCACTTGGGCATGGTATGCTGTCTTTTTATACATTGGTTCAATCTGCTAAAATTTTAAGGATTTTGCCTATATGTTTATGGGTCGTGCTGATCTCTTTTCATACTTTGGTTTGGTTTGGGCAACACAGGGTAATGTTGAGCTCATGACAGGAGTTGGGAACTAAAGGCTGTTCTTCAATTTATTTTATAGATAATAAAACCCAACAAAACAAAACAGAATTAATCCAATCAAAACAAAGCAGTGAAAATGGTACAGAACTTCAAAGCAGGATAATAGAAAAACAACAATGGGTACCATAGTACATCATGTTATCTTCACAGTAGTTGTACATTCCATCAGATAGCAAAATCAAACCAAAACTAAATAGAATAAAATGAATCAAAACAGAATATTGAATAAAGCAAAACAATCAGAACAAAGCAAGGCAGTGAGAACAATCTTGGGTTTCAAAAATGAGATAGAAGGAAATCCCCCCTATTTGCTATATTGCATACTGTCATCCTCCCTAGAGATGCTCACAGCAACAGCCCTAGGCCTGCAAAGTCAGCCAAACAATATGAGTATTCATTGGCTTTCTGTAAATCCGCTGCTATCAACTCAGCCGGTCCTCTGAACCAGCTGGTTGCTTGGTGTGGGCAGGGAGTTGGTGATTCTCAGTCTGCTGCTGGTAGGCTCACGGCAGGCACTATCTGACTTTGCTCTTCCTGGGCCCCAAATAGCTTATGAGGCTTACCAGAAGGCTGGCTAGTTCTGTTCTTCAATCTCTGAGCTTGTACAAAGTTGGTACTATTTTTAGGTATTAAAATTGATCCATGAATTTAAATAAGCCAGGAATTTTCTTCTTGGAAAGGTTTTAGAAAGAAAATTTCTACTTATTTGATAGATGTAGAGCTATTCAGTAATGCTGTTTGTTTCCAGCAATTTTACCTTTTCATCTAAGTTGTTGGATTTATTTCTGTGATGTTGCTGGTAGTATTCTTTCACTATGCTTTTAAAATCTGTAAGGCCTTGAGTGATAACCTTTCTTCATTTCTGATATTGGTAACATGTCTTTTTCTTGAACAATATCTCTGAGGGTTTAATTTTATTAATCTTTTCAAGGAACAAGTTTTATCTTTATTAGTGTTCTCTTTGATTTATGTTGTTGCTTTCTGCTCTTACACTTATTTACTTTTATATCTTTTTAAAATTAGTTTTATGTGTTTAATTCTATTTTAAAATCTAAAAAACAATAAAAACAATGATGCAAAGTTTCCATGCAAAATAATAGATTAACAGTGGTTAATACATTGTATTTTATTATCTTCAAAGCAGTTGTTCAGATTACAAGAGATAGATATGAAAAAAGTGATCAAACAGTTGAATAATGAAAGCACAAACTGTTCTTTCTGATGAATTAATGGACATTAATAGTATAGTTATCTATCTTGTGTATATATAAACTTTTCCCTTTCTTTTTTCCTTTCTCCTATTCCAGTTGTTCTTTTGTTTTGATCAGTTTCTTTCCCATTCCCTTTGACTATATCTGTTGTGTATTTTTTAAAAATTTTATTTAAAGAGAAAAAAAACAGAATAAAGGATAGCAACAATACAGAATTCCAAGGAAAAAAGGAAAAGAACAACAACAAAAAAACCTAAGAAATTATTACTTGACAAATTACATACTGACTGCTTGGAAATAGTTGTTCAAATTACAAAGTTAAAACATGTAATGTAGACACTCAAACAGTGAGACTGTTAACAGTTCTGCTCCATGATCTGACAAAAACAGCAATATGGTCATCCATCTTACCCACTCAAATATACATGCAATTATATCAAAAGAGTAAAGTTAAATACAACAAAATAGAACAAAGCAGATCACAAGAAAGCAATGTAAGAGACATAAATTTCAAAACTAGACAATCGGAGATAACACTCTCTATCGTATTGACTCTTGTTTTCTTCCAAATAGTTGTCCATATTGTCACATACAGGGAATTCACATGAAACAACCTAGTATGGAATTGATCTGAGCAGGACGAGGAGGGCATTTCAGGTCTTCAAGACCAGACAATAGGGAAGCCAAGAATGGCTGTCATAGTGTCTCTCATTCTCCTCAAAACAGCTGTCCGTATCTTCATGTGTGTTGAACTTAAACAAAACAAAGCAAACTAAAATCACTTTGAACAAAGAGTGATAGTTTTGCTGGATTTCACATCATGACATTATGGAATCACCACTGGGTATTGTAGTGTCTCTTTTTCTTCCAAGTAGTTGTTCATTTCAACATGTGTTCTATAGTTGGTTCTCGTAAACTATTTATAAGCTCTACATATGCGTGAGTCTCTACATGTATATCTATCATTTCTGTATTAGAGAGAAAAGCAAAACAAAGCAAGATAAAACAAAACAATTCCTAGAAAATCATGAAGCAAAAAAGTCACATAAAACCGCAATACAAGGTGATCTACAATGGTTACCATTATGTCTCAGCAGTATATAACAACATTAATAAAAACAAAGCATTGGAGATATTATAAGACTTCAAAAGCAAGTAATAATCAAACCAGAGTGGGTATCTTAGTGAATCTTGTCATCTTCAGTGTAGTTGCCTATACTCTTAGACTTGATGCTATCAATCATAACAGATTTAAATAAAATCAGTCACAACAAAATAGCAATCTAACAAACCAGATTCAAATAAGATCAGTCATAATAAGACAGTATAAGTTACAAAGGGCTTCAGATTAAGATGATAGGAAATTAGGGATGATTACCATAATATGTCCTCTTATTTTTGGGATAGCTGACCATGTCCTCAAGTCTAGTGTAAGCAGACAAACTAAACAGCATGTAATCCATCCAAGCAGAGTGATGAGAATAATGTAAATTTTAAATCTTGTTACCCAATTAACAATACCCTCTGCCTCCCTTTTTTAGACAATTCCTGCCCTTTCACTCCCATAGGGTGCACTGCTTGTTTTGGGTCCCACTGCCTCCCTATCTCCTGAACATCTCAATGGACCCTATCTCCTGATCTACTCTGCCTGTGTTTCTCTCTGTTAATATTTCAAGGCCATCTATACTAGAGATTACAGCCAATCTTTTCTGCCTTATTTCTGCTATTCTATTTTTCTGCCATTGGTTGTCTATTTTTCTGTTCCACAACACTGTCTGCCCCATTCACTGAGGCCTCTCTGCCACTGTTCCTGAAATAATAGTATTCTTTTTCTCTCTCTCTAAAATATCCTTCAGTATTTTTTGTAGGGTTGGGTTGGTGTTCACAAATTCTCCAAGTTCCTCTTTCTCATGGAAGCATCTTGTTTTTCCATTAATTTCTAGAGAGAGTTTTGCAGGATACATCAATCTGGGCTGGAGGTTGTTCTCCTTCAGGGCTTGAATTACTTCACTCCAAGCTCTTCTTGACCAGATGGTCTGTGTTGAGAAGTCTGCCATGATTTTGATGGGTTTTCCTTTATAGGTGATCTGTTTCTTTTCTCTGATGGCTTTTAATATTCTGTCCTTATATTGAATTTCTGGGATCTTGATTATTATGTGTCTGGGTGTAGCTCTGTTTGGGTTGTAGGTGGCTGGAGTTCTGTATGCTTTATACATCTGCATATCATTTCCTTTTTCTATGCTTGGGAAATTTTCCTTAATGATTTCTGTGAATAGCCTTTGCAATTCCTCTGTTTTGACTCCTGCTTCTTCATTCACATGATTTATTCTTAAGTTATAGATCCTCTTGTCATCCTCTAGCCTTCCAATTGTTACTGCCTGCTCCCTTGTTATTTTTAAGAGATCTTCCCTTTCATGATCACACATTGCAAGCCTGTGTTCAATTTTTGATAGTCTATCTGGTTTCTTTCAAGCAGTTGTGCCAGCTTTCTATGGAGTCTTTAGTTTCCTGATAATCTCTTTGAATCTGCTTCATGAATTCTAGGGTTTTTATGTATTCTTCATTAAATGTTTCTCTCCTTTTGTGTTCCTCCATTCTTCTGTCTGTGCCTTCTTGAGAGGTGCCCAGCCTTTCTTTTATTAATCTACTTATCTCTTGTTTAATTTGAATTAATATTTCAGTTTTGATCCTGCTTACGAGGTCCTGAAGATATCTCTTTATGTCCGCTACCACTGTGTTTGATGTTGCATGTTTGCTGCCCTCAATCTCTTTTGTATTTACCTCTCCTGGATCAATGTTCTCAGGGTTGGGGGCTGGGGTTTTTTTCTTATTTCTCCCTTTTGTCATGTTTTTGGTTCCTTTCATACAAGTGTATGGTGCAATTTCCAGCCCTTTTTCTTGTTAGTTAAAGTTCCTCTAGAGTGCACAGGCTAGGAGCTTCTGCCCTCTGCCAGCCACTATCAGAGATTAAAGTTGAAGCAAGGGCAGTGTGCGCTGGCTCCTCCCCTCCTGGGCAGTCAACCTTTGCAGGCCTTCACTGCGTCAGTGTGCACCAAGCTCAGGTAATTAATTTGTAGCGACCCACTGGGTCCCATTCAGGAGCACGGCCCAGTCCAAGCAGATTCCACCAATCCGCTCGGTGAGGGGAGTGACCAACTGAAGCCACTTCCTTACAGAGTTAGGACCATCCTGCCCAAATCCAACATGTCATCCAGTCGGTTGCCCCTTTCCCATGGGAGGGTCTTATTCCCATCACTCACTGAGTGTTGATGCTGGTCCCCGAGAACTGCTGGGCTCCCCGATCTCCAACTTCAGGGTGGCTGCGGTGCAAATTCATGGTGCCTCAGTGGGTCATGTGCAGGGCCGGGTCCAGGCGAGCCGTGCACAGGGCTGTTCAGCTCCATGCTCTGGCCACTCAAGCCAGTTGTATCAGCACAGTTCGGTCATCAGGTGGGTCTCGGGCAGGAATTCAGGCAGCTCGAGGAGGGCCCTATACTTGCTGATCTTAGCTTCTCTAATGGTAGCCCCAGGACCTTATATTTGAGTGATTTTTTTCACTTTAGTTTCTTCCTGGGTTGAGAGAATCCATCTCTCTCTGTTTGGCTCTCTCCAGGGTGTTCTATTCTGGCATTTCAGCTGTCTCTCTCAGAGAGGGTCCCTCTCCTTCTACCTACTGGTCTGCCATCTTTGGAATACCCCCTTCGGTTGTGTATTTTGGATCTTATTTACTCTTTTAGTATTTTACACTATGGAAACAATATCATATTCACACATGTGAGTCTGGTTTATTTCACTTATGAGTACGGTCTCAAGTTGCATCCATTTACCTATAAAATCCTCAAGTTTATCTGAATGTATCATTGATTTTACATTGTTCTTTTTATCCAATTCAAGTATTTAAAGATATAAATTTTACTCTAAGCAATGCCTTTAGCTGCATTTCACATATTTTTAAGTGCTTTATTTTTTGTCCTAATTGTACTTCAAATATTTTCTAATTTTTCTTGTGATTTCCTCTTTCACACATAGGTGAAGTATTTGGAGTATGTCTTATACTTAGTGGTTTTAAATTTAATCCTTTTCAATATGATAACATATTCTATGAAACTTTAATATTCTGAAATTTAATGGTACTTACATTGTTGCTGTGATAGCTTGACCTTTGCCAGTATTCTTTGCATGCATGAAAAAAAAGCATACTCCACAGATGTTGAGGGGAGTGTACCATACAAGACAGCTATGTTGAGTTGGTAGCTAGTGTTTTCAAGTCTTCTATAATGAATCTAATTTGCTTTTTCTATTTCTTTTGTTAATTACTGAGGAGGTCATTAAAATCCCCTATGATTGTTGGCTTAAATATTTTTCCTATTATTTCCATTAGGTTTTGCTATGTGTATTAGGCATAGAGACAATGGTTAACTGATAAATTACTTTTATCAAGAATTTAGAAATTCTCTCTTCCTCTTGGCTACCATTCATTATCTAGTAATTTATTTTTGTATGAAAATAGCCACACACAAGATTTGCTATTCTTGTAATTTTTCTATGTATTTTGATGCCATTTTGCTTCTAATATATTGTTTTATATTTCATGTGTGCAGGTTTGCAGCTATCATAGTTTTTGTTTTCTTTTATCTGGTCTAAAACTCTCTTAATTCTAACACTTCTATATTTATATTCTTAATCTATTTTTCTTGTACTACATGATTCCTGCCTTCTTTTATAGTAATCAAATACTTTTAGTGTTTCATTTTATTTTCTGTATTGTCTTTTTAGCTTCACTTCTTTACTTTTTTTTTTCACCTGGGATCAAACTCACAACCTCATACTTGCCAGGTAGGCTCTGTGCCACTGAGCTGTATCCCTGGCTCTGCTTCTTTACATTTTTAGCAGATTCTCTACATTCCAAAGTATGTCTTTAACTTATCATAGTCTATTGAATGCCAGGTGTCTTAGTTATTTTTTACTTGTTGCTGAGACAAAATACCTGATGCCCAAAGTTGGGAAAGGAAAGGTATATTTATTACAGTTTTTGGAGGTTTCAGTCCATACTCAGTTGGCTCCAAGGCAAAATGGCATGGCGGGGCCACAGTTCATGGCAGCTGCAAACAGCAAGGTAGAAACCGACAAGAGAGAGACACACCTTCTTCCTGCCATTACATCACATCCTGGCTCAACCCCTAGGAGGGTGTAGCACTGATACCACCAATCCAAGCACTAGACAATGAACCAATCACAAATGCACAATGCAATGAGGCCTGGGGGCCACCAACATAAACCATGACACCAGGTAATTCTTACAGATGTGTATTTCCATTTATGTCCTACGCTTTGTGAAATTGTTGCAATATACTATTTTTATATATAGTACAAATCTTACAGTACAGTGTTAGTATTTTGTTATAAAATAAATAAAAAATGATTTGGCTTATATTTTCACCCACATCCTTACCATTTTCAATATTTTCATTAATTCCTATAGACTTTAGTTTTTATTTGCCATTGTTTTCCTTCAACTTAAAGAATGTACTTAACATTTTATACAGAGAAAGGCTTTTGGTGTTGAATTATGTTCAGCTTTATTTATTTCATTTTTTCTTTTGAAAGTTATTTCCCTGGAATATAAAAGCCCGTATCCAAAGACACTATGAGAAAATTACTCATCAATATTCCTAATAAAGATTGAAGCAAAAATCCTCAACAAAATTTTAGGAAATAAAATTCAACCAGATATATAAAAATTATATACCATGACAAAGTGCAATTTGTGCCTGGAAAACAGGAATAGTTCAAAATATGAAAATCTCTGATTATATGTAATACACTACAGTAATAAAATGAAGGAATAGATAATGCAAATTTACCTTAATTGATGTAGAAAAAACATTTAATAAAATTTAGCATCATTTCATGGCACCAAAAAAAAAAAAACACTTAACTAACTAGAAATAGAATAAAACTACTCCAGCATAATAAATACCATATGTGAAAAGTCCACAACCAACATCATACTCAGTGGTGAAAGACTGAAAATTTTAAGTTTAGCAACACGACAGGAAAGTTATCTGCAGCTATTCTGCAGCTATCAAAAGGCATTATAGTAGCTATTGTTGATTTTGTAAGGTTTTGAAGTCCTGTATCACTTGTACTAGTTTATTTTTATTGGTTTTATTCTGTTTTATTTTCCTTGGTTTTATCCTGTTTAAAATTGAAAGAAAGGAAGAAAGGAAAAAAGAAGAAAGAAAGAAAGAAAGAAAGAAAGAAAGAAAGAAAGAAAGAAAGAAAGAAAGAGAAAGAAAGAAGAAAGAAAGAAAGAAGAAAGAAAAAAGAAAGAAAGAAAGAAAGAAAGAAAGAAAGAAAGAAAGAAAGAAAGAAAGACATGAATGCCCACTTAAAACCACTTCTACTTGGGCTGGGGATTTAGCTCAGCAGTGTAAGTGCCTGCCTGGCAAGTGCAAGGTCATGAGTTCAATCCCTGGCAACAGGAAAAAAAAAACAACCACTTCTACCTATAGTGTTGGACATTCTAGCTAGATTAATTAGACAGACAAAAGAAATAAAAATTATCAATACTGAAAGAAGTAAAATTATCTCTGTTCATAAATGACACAATTTTATATATGTAGAAAATCACCAAACACTGAAAAAAAAAACCTGACAACTTTAATGCAATTTCTATCAAAATTCCAGGGACATTGCAGAAATAAAAAAATGTGGCATCTCAAAGAACTTCAAATAGCCAAAACAATCCTGAAAAACAGCAAAGTTAGAGAACTCAAACTATCAGTTTTCAATTGTTGCTACAACACTTCAGTAATCAAAGAAAGGGGCACTGGCACAAAGAATGAAATGGAATAGAGAATCCAGAAAAAAACCCAAATAACTTGACAGAGATCTAAGACCATTTGGGCACAGTGGTGGGGAATTCTCCCCTCATTTTTCTGTTTAGAAGTCAATTCTAATTTCTATCATTATACCCCTGTATATAGTATGTCTTTTTTCTATAGACAATTTAATAATTTTATCTTTAGTTTTTAGAAGTTTGATTATATTGTGTTCACATGTGATCTTTTGATTTTTTTTCACTTGTGGATCTTTGAACTTCCTAGGTCTATAGGTAGATGTTTTTAAATAAATTTTGAAAATTTGCAGTTAGTATTTATTAAAGTACATTTTCTTCTCCCCAATCTCTCTTTCGTCCTTCTGAGTGTCCCTTTATATATACATTAGACTAGATGAGGCTGTCCCATAGTCACTGAGATTCTTTTTTCAGATTTTTCTTTGTCTTCAATTAGGTTAATTTCTATAAATTTCCTTTAAACTCACTGATCAGTTTCTGTTTTTGCAGCATCTATTTTTCACTGGATATTTTATTTCAGATGTTACACTTTATAGTTGTAGACTTTCAGTTGGATCTCTTAAAAACATTTTTTTCCCTATTCATACTCCCAATCTGTTTGCTTACTATGTTCATATTTTCTCTTAAGTACTTGGTCATATTGATCACACATATTTTAAAGTGTTGTCTCTAATTTCCATAATCTGAGTCATTTGATGGTATGCTCCTATTGACTGTTTTTTCTTTTAATTATGGTCATATTATTCCATTTTGTTGTATATTTAGTAATATTTTATCATATGCTGGACATTATAAAAATTATATGGTTTGGCACCTAAATTATGGTGTCTTTCTTCAAAACTTCTAATAGATAATTAATTATGGAGCCTCTTCATATTGTCAGATCACTATTATGGGGTTTTTGTTTGTTTGTTTGTTTGTTTTATCTTTTTGAGACAGGGTCTCACTATGTAGTTCAGGCTGGCCTTGAGCTCACTTTGTAGCCCAGGCTGGTCTCGAACTCACGATCTCGAACTCAAGATCCTCCTGCCTTGATCTCTTGAGTGCTGGGATTACAGGCATGCACCACCATGCCTGGCTATTATTGTGCTTTTTATATTGGG
>PVJX010050861.1:0-10514 GCA_004027295.1 Dolichotis patagonum | reverse complement strand
TTTTTTTTTTTTTGGCTTGGGGGGATGAGTTGAGACAAGTTCTCACTGTGTAATTCAGGCTGGCCTTGAACTTACTAGCCAAGCTGCTCTTGAACTCACAGCAATCCTCCTGCCACAGGGTCCCAGGTACTAGAATTACAAGAGTACACTACCACGCCCTAGTTTTTTTTTTTTTTACTTTATTTTTCAGACAAGATTCTTGCTAAACTGCCAAGGTTGGGCTCAAACTTGGCATCTTCCTGTCTTTGTTTCCCATGCACTGGAGATTACACACATGCGCCGTCATGCTCAGCTGGTATTTTTTTTATTTTTAAAGATGGTAAAATTAAACATAACAAAACAGACCAAAAAAGATCATAAGATAACAATGTAAGAGCCACAGATTTCAAAGCAAGACAACTGGAGATCTTCACTGTCTATCACATGGTCTCGTTTTCTTCAACAGCTGTCCATATCTTCACATACAATGAATTCATACAAAACAAAATAGTATAGAACTGATCAAAACAGGATGATGAAGGCATTTTAGGTCTTCAAGACCAGACAATAAGGAAGTCAACAATGGCTGCCATAATGTCTCTCATTCTCTTCAAAGTAGCTGTCCATAAACAAAACAAAACAGAATAAAATCACTCTGAACAAAGAATAATAGTATTGCTGGATTTCACATCATGACGCTATGGAATCAGCACTGGGTACCTTAGTGTCTCTTTTTCTTCAAAGCAGCTGTTCATTTCATTGTGCATTACATTATCGATTCTCATAAACTTTTTAGAAGCTCTATGCGTGCATGAGTATACCTGTATACCTATCCTTTCTGTATTAGAGGGAAAAACAAAACAAACCAAGATAAAACAAAACAAGTTCCTAGGAAAACACAAAACAAAAAAGACATAAACAACAATCGCAAAGATCCCAGAACACTGATAATATAGGCCTTCAAAACAAGGTGGTATGAGCATAACTAGGATTGTTATTTTACATAATGATCTTCAAGAGTTCCCCAGATCACTATATAATAATATGCACAATTGTTCCAATCCTATGAATATTAACTATTTTGTTCCAAGAACTTAAAGAGTTTGTAGTGCAATCATCTTAGCTATCCTAAGTGAGTTTATATAATTTCAGACATTTTTTCTTTTCCCTTCCTTTTTCTTTTTCCTCCTTTTCCCTGAGATATTATTTTTCCCCTTTAAGCAGATTACCCTTTCACTGTATTTATTGAGTTTTTTGTATCTTATGTACTTTTACCATTTCTTACACTAGGGAGACTATACGGTATTTACACATATGAGTTTATTTCACTTATGAGTATGGTCTCAAGTTGCATCCAATTTACTTATAAATATCTCAATGTGATCATTCTTTATAGCAGAGTAGTACTCCATTGTATAAAAATACCACATCTTTTTTATCCATTCCTTAGCTGATGGGCATTTAGATTGTTTCCAAGATCTGGCTATTACAAATTGTGCTGCTATATATAAACATGGGTGCACATATATCACTGTGGTATGATGTTTTCAGGTCTTCTTCGAATATGCCCACAAATGGATAGCGGGGTCAAATGGGACTTCCAATCCCAGCTTTTTGAGGAATCTCCAGACTGACTTCCACAGTGGTTGCACCAGTCTACACTCCCATCAACAGTGCAGAAGAGTTCCTTTTTCTCCACAGCCTCTGGTATGTTTTTTTTAAAACCACAGATATGATCACATTGGTAGTACCCAGTCATATTAAAAAAAACACAAACTATTGCAACTGCCTTTATTTAAGTGTTGGGGACATAAGAATGGATAAAGAAGTAGGACAGCACAGGGACGCACAACACATCAAAGACAGAGCTATGGATCACTTGGTTCTGCCAGTAACTTTAATCAAATCACTAAATTTCTCAAAGTAAAATGACTATGTTAAAAAAAAAAAAAAGGAACATCTGCCAGATGTGGTAATGCACACCTGTAATCCCAGTACTGGGGAGGCTGAGGCAGCAGGAGGATCACTGCAAGTTCAAGGCCAGCCTGAACTACACAGAGAAACCCTACCTCAAAAAAGACCAAAAAAAAAAAAAAAAAAAAGCAAGAAAAAAGGCATGTCAAGTGTAGTGTCACACACCTGTAATCCCAGCACTCAAGGGGCTGATGCAGGAGCATTGCCATGAGTTTGAAAGGCCACATAGTGAGTTCAAGGCCAATCTGATATGGTGAGACCTTGTTTCTTTAAAAAAAAAATTAGATTTCCTCCCAACAAAATTCTATCTTTCAATATTCAGTTAGTATCTTAAAAAAAAAAAAAAGTTAAAAGACTCAAATAAGTATGTGTCCTCTTCAACAAAGGCACATAGGAAGAACCTCTCCTCAATTACTACCTCAGTTGCTGTGGTCATTCCACAGCAATGACCACATTAGAAAAAAATGTTTAGTTAACACTTTTAAAGATAAACCTCAACTCAAAGAACCACTATTTAAATTTAAACAAACAAACAAACAACTACGATCAAGTTTGACTTAAAGAATTAATTTGTCTGCTTTAAGAAGAAATTTCAATAAGGCACAGTTCAGAAGTGCTTAGGGTTAGGGTTAGCCCTGGGTTCAATGCCTAGCACAATCCAATAAACAGGGAGAGAGGAAGGAAAGCAAGGAAGAAAGGAAAGAAAAGCTTTCAATGAGAAAAGTAACCCTGGGAAATTACTTTCAGTCTAAACAGTTATTCTACCATTCCATCACAAGTTTGATTTTTTATTTTTTCCTGAGATGGGATCTCGTTATGTAGTTCATGCTGCCCTTAAACTCACTAGATAGTTTAGGCTGTCCTGCAACTTGCAGCAAACTTTCTGCCTCGGCCTCCCAAGTGCTAAGATTACAGGTGTGTGCCATCATGCCCAGCAGATTCCTGATTCTTGAGAACCTTATATTCAATTTTTATTACCATATTACATATGTATAATACATTCTAAGTTTATAACAAAAAATTTCCAACCAAAAAAATCACTTACGATTTGTAGCTTGATTGTTTTCCCATCTAACTCTATAGTTCTTATTTTGAAATCCACACCAATTGTGCTGATGTAGCTTTCTGTATATGTATCATCCTGAAGGAAAAAGAAGTTGAAAATGAGAATCAATGTTGATAGGTAAGTAGCATTTGCTTTTATATAGTTTATAAAAAAAACTTTAAAGTACAGCCATTCAATCCTATGCCAGTATTTATGTTCTGATTACAAAGCACTGACTACCTTTCTTTTTCCATTAAAATTTGTTCTAATATTTTTTTAAAATTTCTTTTCAGATAGTGAGTGCCTTATTAGTCTAGGCCAGCTCTGAATTCCCCAGGCTCATCTACAACTCTTAATCCTCCTGCCTCAGTTACATCAAGTGCTGGTGCCACAACCTGCATAGCCAATAGGGTCCGAAAGGGAGCAATGGAAGACTAAGAAAAAACTATACGCACATACTAAAAAGAAAGCTGGGACTGGGTGGGACCTCACCTCTGTGATGAAAAGGCAGTGACAACCCCTGTGGTATGCCCCTTTATTTACACATGGTAAAAAAAGAGAGAAGCACGTGATGGGGCTAAAAATGCAAGGTCTCAGCATCATGCTGAGAACACTGAATGTGAAACATTCTCCGCACTACTTGTGCTGTAGTTAACAGGGAAGAACTCCAAGGCCAGACACCTGGCTTTGCTCTAGTCCTAACAATCTGTTTACATGGCTTGCCTCTGGAGCTGTGTTCTCAGGACTGGCCTTGCTCTAGCCCCAATTGTGTGATTGATCTCCAGCTTAGTCAGTCCCTGTAGCTAGGATACAGGTATGCACTACCATGCCAGTTCTTGGCACATCCTTCTATATATATTGTACAGAAAAAAAAAAAAAAAAAGATTTTTAAATTTTCAGTGATTATGATTATTTTATTTATTTTTGAGACAGAATCTGTTGCCCAAATTACTTCTGGCTTCCTGGGTTCAAGTGACCCTTGTATCACCCTCCCAGAGTTACTGAGACTACACGTGTGTGTGGCGTTAATAATTTTCCTAACTGCTAAAGAGTAACCTTACTAATACCCACCCATCCCATTTATTCACCACAAAACAATGACCATAGTAGGCCAGGGCTCAGCAGCACAAGCTCCTGCCTGGCAAGTATGAGGTTCTCATTTGATTCCCAGTACCCAGGAAAAAAAAAAAAAAACCAACTCTTCTTGTGGACATTTTTTAAAAAGTCAACTGCATTTCCTAATTATCAGTTTCTTAATGTTAGATATAATGCATATAATATTCACTCTTCTACCTGGGTGTGGTGACATATGCTGTGATCCCTGAATTCTAGGAGGCTATTGCATACACAAGACACTCCCGGGCAACTTAGCAAGACCCTGTGTCTCAAAATGAAAATAAATAAATAAATAAATAAATTTTTTAAAAAGAAAAGAAAAAAAAAGGATGAAGATTTAGTTTAGTGTGAAGGCCCAGGGAAGACTCTCCAGTGAGAGAGAAAAAAAAAAAGCAAATTCATCTTTCTATGAATTTTTGCTTCTCCTTGTTAATGGAGAATGAATCCAAGGCCTCACACATGCTATAGAGTCACCATTCTGAGGTATGTAACTCAGTGCACTTTTAGTACATACACAAGGTTGTACAGCTCTCTTAACTATTCTGTAATTATTACATCACCCCAAAAGGAACCTTATACAGTGGGGCACATCCAGCTTAATTTGTTCTATGATTTTGGAAATGATGGCCACATTTGTGTTTGTGTGGGAAATACAGTCACAGGCATATTCATAACCTAATGCAGTTTGCAAACAAAAACAAAACGTTGCCAAACATTTCTCCTTATCAACCAAATTGCTGAGGTACCACAGTACTTTAAATCAGCAGCCCCTTTCCCTTTTTCCTTCACACCCTAGTACTCCATCACTAATCAACTTTTTTTTCTTTGAGACAGTCTCCATACGCAGCTCAGGCTGGCCTCCAACTCACATTGCTTCTCCTGCCCCTGCCTCCTGAGTGCTGTGATTATAGCCATGTTACCAAGCCCAGGCTATACACACTTCTTAAAACTATTCACCAGCTGGACTTCTGGGAAGATGGTGGAGCAGTAAGCAGCAGAGAAAACAGCCTCTCTGAGAGTCACCGTCCAGACACTAAAATACAGCATCTTGAAGAAGACAAGGAAGAATCTACAGAGCAAGAGAGAGTATAAAGAAGGCAGCAGCTGGCAGCACCTTCTCCCTGACACCGGATCACTGAGTGAGAGAAGCTGTTAGAATCTATGGATGTACAGTCACCATGACTGCTGGCGAACCTGAAGGCCACTGCAGAGATGCAGCAATAGACGACAGTGGCAGTAGAGCGAAGCAGCAGACATGGAGGACTGCACTGGCTGGCAGTTGAGTGCAGAGGATTTAGTCCTCCTACCAGGAAAGAGTGATTTGCCAGAAGCCATTTTGGATACTAGTGGGATAAGCCCAGAACCCAGAACTGCTGCAGGTCTTCTCCAGTAGCTCTTAGCTAGGCAGCTTCCCAGAAATTGCCTGGATTGCAGCAAGCTGAACTGAGTCTGGTCTCAGGGCAAGCCTACTGAGACTATCCACTACTCTGCCATAAAGCGACTGCTGACTTCCTGGCATAGATTGGCACAATTCTGGACTCTGTCTCCACTGGCTGTCTACTCATGAAACCAGTGAGAATCCTGGAAGTGGACTATTTGTTTTTCTTTTACTTTTTGATTTTTTAAAATTTATTTTCTTTTCTCTTTCCCCTTCATTGTTTATATGAGTGTGAAAGTGGTTCCTAACCTCTTTGTGGGTGTGGTTCTGTTCTGTTCATCCTTTTATCTCTTCCATCTCTCTTTTCCTTCAGTCTTCTGCACCAGGTTTCCCCAAATTGGTGTGATCCACCTTTGTCCTCCAACCTTTCTTCTAATCTCTTTCTCTTCTTCCACGTCTGTATTTTCTCATTAACCCATTTTAAATTTTAACCCCAAGGGCAAAACTGACACATTATGGATTCACATATTGCATGTAATTATCTGGTTTAACTTTTGTTATATAATCACAAATCTAGTTCAAATGGTTAAAAGCCGCAAATAAAGGGTTAGCTCAGTTTGTTGTTTTCTAGGCTGTGTTTGATGTATTGGTACCACTATAGCCACAACTGACATAATTGTTTTAAATAGCTGTTGGCTCTGATAAACCATGACCGAGATTAATATCTAAGGGTCACAGAAAATACAATGGTACTGTGCCAAAGAACCAGGGAGTAGGCCAAACAACCTCTCATCTCCAGCAAACTCAAGAGGTAAGAACTTCCAACAGACTCAAAACCCAGAAACCAGCTACTCCTGGAAGATACTTCAGAGAAGCAGTAATCACCTAAGAGCCCTAAACACTACCAATAAAGCAACCCACAATAGGCAACTTACAAGCATCATGCCGGGGATTAAACTAAAAAAGGAGAAAAAATAAAATAAGACATTTAAGCAAAATGCAACCCCAGACATCCAGTTCACCAAAGTCAAATCCAGGGACAACGAGGTCGGACAATCCAAAAGCCCTCCACCAGGTCTCTCTGAAGTGGAAACAACAAAGCAATTGAATGAGGCGCTGGGAAAAAATGAAAACAGAAATAATCTCTCAGATAACTGCAGAGACTACCAAAATTCACACCATGATTAGCGATGTTTAGAGCAGACACAGACAAAAAAATAGACAAGCTTAAGGAAATCATGGAAGCTCAGCAAAGGAAAGGAATGGAATCCATGAAGCAGATTCAAGCAGAGATCCAGGAGAATAAAAACTCCATTGAAAGTATTCAAAGCAGATTAGGCCAGTGTGAGGACAGGATCTCAGATACTGAAAACAGACTTGCAGTTAGTGACCAGGAAAAGAAACATTTCTCAAAAATAGCAAGAGTCCATGAAAACCCAATCCAGCAGGCTGTTCGATGAGACAAAGATGAATAACTTAAGCTGGACTTATAGCAGGTCAATGAAAAAGAATGAGATACCATAAATGATATTAAAAAAAAATTCACAGACATCAGGACAGAAAACTTCCTTGATAAAGAAAAAGATTTGACATGCAGATAAATAAGGCACATACAACTCCAATTAGCCATTAAAAATAAAAATCTACAGCCAGGCATATTATAGTCAAGATTCAAGATATCCAACACAAGAATACAATCCTAAAAGCTGTTATAGAAAACAAATTACCTATAAAGGACAGCCCATCAGAATTACAGCTGACTTCTCAGCGCAAACTCTCAAGTCAAGGAGAGCTTGGAGTGAAGTACTCCAAGTTCTAAAGGAAAACATCTTTCAAGCCAGATTGATGTATTCCGCTAAACTATTTTCAAAATTGATAGAGAAAAAAGATACTTCTGTGACAAAGAACATCTGAGGAAATTTATGACCACCAAACCAGCACTCCAAAATTGTTCTGAAGGACAGTCTAGAAAGAGCTAATGAGGACTATAGCCCCATGAGCCTCAACAGAAGGAATCCATCAGAGAAGACAAACAATTAGAGGGAGGGGAAAAAAGGGAGCCAACAACAAGAAAATATGGTAAGTCAATACACATCAGTTATAACCATCAATGATAATAGTCTCAATTCGCCAATCAAAAGACAGACTGGGGGGCTGGGGATTTAGCTCAGCAGGCATAAGCACCTGCCTGACAAGGGCAAGGTCATGAGTTCGATCCCCAACACCAAAAAAAAAAAAAAAAGGCAGACTGGCAGAATGGATCAAGAAGCAAGCTCCAACAACATGCTGCATATAACAAACACGTTTAATTAAAAAAGAAATTCACAGATTGAAAGTCAAAGGAAGGGGGCTGGGGATTTAGCTCAGTGGCTAAGCGCCTGCCTTACAAGCAGGCAGTCGTGAGTTCGATCCCCAGTACCGATAAAAAAAAAAAAGAAGAAAGAAAAAGGAAAGTCAAAGGATGAAAAAAAATAATAATAAAAAAAAAGAAAGTCAAAGGATGGGAAACAATATTCCATGCAACAGGAACCCAGAAAAAAGCAGGGGTGGCTATTCTATTTGCAAAGTGAATTTGAAGCCAGACTGACTAAGAGATAAAGAAGGTCACTACATCCTCATAAAGGGAACACTCCAAGAGGAAGAGATAACAATCATAAAAATATATGCTACAAATACCAGTGCACCCAACTATATAAAACAATTACTAACTGGCATGAAAAATCAAATAAGCCCTAATACAATTTTATTGGGAGACCACAACATCCCACTGTCACAAAAAATTACATCAACTAGACCAAAAAAAAAAAAAAAAAAACCCAATAATGAGATATTAGGTAAGTCAAATTTTTGAACAAATGGACTTAGTAGATATCTATAGCATGTTCTACCCCACAACATAAGAACACACTTTCTTCTCAGTTGCACATGGAACATTATCCAAAATAGACCATATACTGGCTTATAGAATAGGCTTAAGTAAATGTAAAGGAATTGAAATTATCCCATGCATACCACCAGACCACAGTGCAATGAAATTGGAAATCCATGTCAAAGGAAACCACAAGAACTTCATTAACACATGGAAATTAAATAGCACCCTATTGAACAAGCAGTAGGTCACAGATGAAATTTAAAAAGAAATTAGTTTTTCCAGTTGAATAATAACCACAATACAACATACCAAAACTTGTGGGACACAATGAAAGCAGTCTTAAAAGTGGGAAAATTACAGCAGTAAATATCTATAAAACAGAGCAAGCATATACATACAACTTAATGTTGAACCTCAAGCCTCTAGAAAAGGAAAAGCAGGCTAAACCAAAAGCTCAAAGTAGGAAATCATACAGATCACAGCAGAAATTAACACACTACACAGTAAAAAACAATACAAAGCATCAATGTATCAAAGAGTTGGTTCTTTAAAAGATTAAATAAAATTGACAAACCTTTAGCCAACCTTACCAAAATAAAAAGGAAAGACTCAAATCCATGCAATAAGGAATGAAAAGGGTGAAATCATAACAGAACATGCAGAAATCCAGAAAATTATCTATACTTACTTTGAAAACTTGTATTCTAGTAAGATAGAAAACACTGAAGAAATGGACAATTCCTACATATATATAAATTACCAAAGCTAAACCAAGAAGATATAAAAATGCTACATAACCTAGTATCAATAAATAAAATCGGGCTGGGGATTTAGCTCAGCGGCATAAGCGCCTGCCTGGCAAGTGCTAGGTCCTGAGTTCAATCCCCGGTACCGCAAAAAAAAAAATAAATAATAAATAAATAAATAAATAAGATCGAAGATGTAATTAAAAACCTATCAACATAAAAAAAACCCAGGCCAGCCCCTGGGGATTTAGCTCAGCGGCATAAGTGCCTGCCTTGCAAGTGTGCAGTCATGAGTTCGATCCTCCAGTACCAAAAAAAAAAAAAAAAAAAAAAAAAAAAAAAGCCCAGGCCCTGACAGATTCACTGCTGAATTCTACAAAAAATTTAGTGAAGACCTAACACCACTATTTCTCAAACTCTTTCATGAAATGGAAAGGGAAGCAATACTCCCAAATTCATTCCTGGAAGCAAGCATTTACCCTGATACCAAAACCAGAGAGGGACCCAACAAAGAAAACAATTACAGGCCAATCTCCCTAATGAACATGGTTGTAAAAATCCTCAATAAGATACTGGCAAACAGACTGCAGCAAATCATAAGGAAGATTATATACCATGATCAAGTGGGATTCATCCCAGGGATGCAGGGATGGTTTGACATACATAAATCCTTAAGTGTAATACACCATATTAACAGAGCCAAGTACAAAGATCATATGATCATCTCAATAGATGCAGAAAAAGCTCTTGACAAAGTCCAGCACCCATTCATGATAAAAACCCTACAAAGAACTGGAATACATGGCCTTTATCTCATTCTGATAAGTCATCTATGACAAACCAGCAGCCAACATCATACTAAATAGACAAAAACTGAAAGCTTTCACTCTAAAATCAGGAACAAGACAAGGATGTCCACTGTCTCCACTCTTATTCAACACTGTCCTGGAAACTTTAGCTGGAGCAATTAAACAAGAGAAAGAAATAAAATGAATAAAGATACAGGAAAGGAAGAAGTTAAACTATCATTATTTGTAAATGGCATGAGACTCTACCTAGAAGACCCCAAAAAATCCACTAAAAAACTATTAAGATTTAACAAGAAGATTCAGTAGTGTAGCTGGATAGAAAGTCAACATTCAAAAATCAATAGTCTTTCTGTACATGAATAATAAAACTCACTGAGAGAGAAATTAGGGAAACACCACCTTTCACAGTAGCATCCAAACAAATGAAATACCTAGGAATCAATCTGACAAAGGATGTAAAAAGACCTCTACATTGAAAACCACAGTACTCTGGAAAAGGAGACTGAAAAGGATACTAGAAAATGGAGAGATACCCCATGCTCTTGGGTAGGAAAACCCAATATAGTGAAAATGGCCAGACTTCCAAAACTGTTAT
>PVJX010050860.1:0-10516 GCA_004027295.1 Dolichotis patagonum | reverse complement strand
GTGTCTACACAGACCTGCACACATACACTGGCGCACGCAGCCCCCAGGCTGTCTCGCCCTGCCGGTGGCTCAATCCTCATACATGTCGGTATTTGAAGGACACAGAAGGGTAGACCAGAATTTAAACGTGCCCTTCGCCGCAGCCAGATGCTTCCAGGAGAATCGATTAAAATCCTGCTGTGTATCAGTGACTCTGGAGGCTGGGGACATCGCGTGGCTGCAGCCCTGGCTTTTGGTGGTGCTGGGAGACGATGCTAGGCTAGTGTTTTGTTTATTTTCTATGTCACAGCTGGCAGGAGCGGAGCCTGAGCCCTCCTGTCCCCTGGGCTCAGGATTAGGGGTCCCCTGGGCTCAGGATTAGGGATCTGGGCCTCTACCCTGACTTTCTCCTGCCGGGCGTCCTGCACACTCCTGAATCTCTGTCCACTACTCCCTTCTCTCACCGCCACTGCCTGGGATATGCCTGCTTCTGCGACTACCACTGCCACTGCCACTGCCATCTCCGCTGTGCCATAGCCGCTGGCTCCTGGTCTTTCTTCTGCTATTGCCGTGGAGCCAGCCAGGGCCAGCTAGAGTCCATGCTGCCGAGTAAATATTTGTGTGGCGAGTGAGGACTCTGTGCTCCCTGTCTGGCTGCTGGCTGCTAGAAGGCACCGGAGGGGAGGGGGATGGGACAGGTGACACAGACCCAGTGCCCAGGAACCCCACGGCCTGCAGAGGGAAGGTCTGGACGCGCAGTCAGAAGCCCCATGCTTCAGGGTCAGTATGGCAGCACAGCGTGTTTCAGCTCCTGGTGCCAGACCCTCTAGCCCAGTGCAGGGAGGAAATGCCGAGCGAGCTTAGCCTTGGCTCTCTGCTGCTTGAGTCTCAGTTTCTCGGCCTGTAGGATGGGAGTGTTGAGGTCTGCGTCCTGAGGATGTGGGTTCACGTAGCTACAGCATGTTGTCCATACAGGATAAAGTCGCAAACAAGGGCTCCATGGGAAGGGTTCATAGGGCAGGGGCCCAGGTCAACCACTAGTCCCCGCCTGTTATGGCTTGTGCAACTTTCTGGGCATCACCAGCCTGTGAGGATTCAGGGCAAGTGGGACACTGATTTGTGACACTGCTCATCTACCAGGGGGTGCCCTGCTGCCCACGCCAGGCACTAGATGCTTGGCCCTCGGGTGGGGTGTGGTTTATTATTCTAGTCCTTAGTACAGGAGGCAGTGGGTGTCACCCAACAATAAACCTAGTAGGTGCCTGTCTGTGTCCCCTGGGTAGTGGTGTGAGGCCTAGAGCCCTGTGAAGCCCCGACCTTTGCCCAGAGTCTACATAGTGAGACCCGGTCTCAAAAACAGCAAACAACAAACACAATTGAAATGATGTGATTGGACACTTCAGAAAAGCATTTAAACACATCACTGCTGCCGTTTACTGAACACTTACTTTGTGATGACGCTTTAAGGGATAATTACTAGAGCAACCTCAAGAGGTAGGGATGGATTATGCTCCTGTTACAAAGCAGCAGTTCAGAGAGGTGAGGAATTCCACCCCAGATCGCCCCAGGTCTCACAGAGTCCCCTTTCGGTATCCAGAGCCCCAGCTCAGCGCTCTTCTCTGGCGGTGGTCGGTCTTGTCCCATGCTGCTGCAGGCTGCTGCAGGCCGACCTAGGGTGAGGAGGCCAGCAGGAGGCAGGCCAGGCAGCAGGGGCGCCCTGGCACCTGTCACAATATTGTCACAGCGGGTGGCAGAACAGGCGGTGGCTTTCACGCTGGCGAGACTTCCTGCTGTCACTTGACAGTGATTATTTCTTGAGAAGCAAATGAATCGCTGGCAGCGGCAGGCAGGTGAGGTTCCTGAGCCCCTGTAGCAGACCCCTGCCCCTTGCTCTTTGGCGAGGATGGGGGGAGGAGCTCTGGGGGAGGGGCTCCTTAGGCAGCCACAGAGGGGCCACACCTGTCTGGGAGGGCACGAGGCGGGCTGGGAAAGCACATCTGTCCACGTGGCTGCAGCGCAGCCGGGAAACCTTGCCAGGAGAAAAGCGGAGTTCACGGCAAAGCCGAGGCTGGCTGTGCCCTAGGCTCTGCATCCGTGCTCTTTCTGACCTGCTGCTGAGTGTCCCCAGGTCAGTGGCCAGAGCTTCTTATCATCTGATAAGAACAGGAGACAGCACTGTCTGGTGGCAGGATGGGAGCTCCGCCTGGGCTGGGGACTCCCTGCCTTTTGCTTTCTGTCAGTCGTGAGCTGCGCAGGGGCTGGGGAATTTGCCTCTGTCATTTCCTGCCTCTCACTGGGACCGCTGGCTGTGGCGTCTGAGAAGCCAGATCTCTGCTGCTCTCGCTGCAGCCGCGGAGCCCCCACTACGTGCCAAGCCCCAGGCTGGGCACCGGAGGAAGCAGACACAGCCTCTGCCCTCTGGAGCTCAGAGTCTGGGCATCCAGTAAGTGCGTCATGCCATGTGGTGGTGTCATGTGACAGTGCCACGTGACAAGTGTGGTCTCAAACAGTGCTGGTGCATACATACTAGGAGCCCAAGGAACATTTGTTAATTTATTAAACAAATATTTACACAGCATTTACCTTCCCAGGCTCCATGCAAAGCAGCTGACACACATGTAGCTCACAGAGCCTCAACCTGACTTTGTGAGTTGGGCACCATTATTAGCCCATTTCAGAGACTGATATGAGTGATGGAGACACTGAAGGTGCCACGGGAGGTGACAAATAATGAGATTTGAGGCGAGGGAGCCAGATCCAGAGCCAGCCTTTATGTCATGTTGTATCCAGGGAGGGGTCTGCCCCCTGCAGGCAGCTGGCCAAACCTGAGCCTCAGTTTGCGGCTCTGTGAAATGGGGATAAGCAGCATGGGTGGAGAAGAAGTCATCAGAAGCCCAGGCCCTCCCCACATGGCTGTGTCCTTTCCAGTTTCCTTTGATACCCAAGCTGCTGAAGCTCCATCTCCTTTGCTGCATCTCGAGACTAGCCGGGTTGGGCTGTTGTGCAGAGACTGAGACAGCCCGGGGGCAGAGTCTGCGTGTGTAACTCAGAGGACGCCCCAGGATGGCTCCGCTGCTCCTGAGCCTCTCTGAGCCTCCGCGTCCTTGTCTGGAAATGGGACCGTCCAAGGCGTGGACTGGCGAGCAGCAGATGGGACAGTGGCGCTCAGACCCAAGCAGCTGCTCCGTCGGAACAGAGAGCAGAGTGGGTGTGGGGGTGCTAACCTGGGCAGGGACCCCTCCGTGTGGCCGCGTGGGGCGGTGCTGCCTCTGCGCTGCCAGAGGTATCTGCTCGCTCAGCACTTATGGCTGCGGAAGGTGCGGGTTCACGCAGCCCCTGGCTCCGCCGTGCAGTGAGGCCCCCCGCGCCAGAGCCACTGTCTTCCGCCCTCTAATGGGCCATTTTTATTACTCGGGTTATTTAAGAAGGTTCTTGGCTCGCTGCCTTCTGTCGGCTGGCGGGGGAGGGGAAGAGCTGCCGGTCTGAGTGGACCTCGTGAAAATCCCCGGCAGATGGGCTCCTCTCTGGGCGGGGTCACCATGTAGCCGCAGGCCCAGTGGGGACCCTATTTGGGCTCCAGGTCCACTGTGGTCATGGGCAGAAGCCGTTTTTGGGAGGTAGTGGAAGCTGTGGGGAGGGGAGAGATGAAGTCAGGACCAGAGGACCAGAGAGTCCTGGAGCTCTGAGTGGGACACTGTTGAGACCCTGGGATGGCCCACACCCCAGGATTCAAGAAAGCATTGGAACCAGCTGTAGGGCCAGTCTCGGAAGGCTTCCTGGAGGAGACATCTGCAGCGGCTGTAGGTTGGAGGTCCAGTCACTGGGGCAGAGGAGGAGGAAGACGTCCAGGTGGGGAGGACAGCTGGGCAGAGGCCTGGGGTGTGACGTTGCACAGGCCCAGAGCTTGTGCCCAGGGTGGCGAGGACCCGGCTACGTCTGTCCGTTTCTGCTCTTCCTCCTGCCCCCTCTCTGCCTTCCTGACTCTCTGTTCCTGATTTGTGTTTCATCACCTCTCCTGCCCCTCCATCCTTTCTTTCTTGTTCTGATCTCTACTTTTTAAGGCCAGTTTCTTACTTTGTCCGTGGCGGGATCCCCCACCCCTCACCAGATGCCAGGCCCTGGCAATGCTTTTGTTGCTGGTGCGCTGTGCTCCTGTGTGTGCACTCGCATGTGTGCACACATACGTGTGAACATATGTCCACACTCCTGTCTATTCTCTGATGATTTGGAGCCCTGGAGCTGAGGGCCCACCTCTGGTCCCCCAGTACCCCTAGTTCTAGGTGCTGAGAGCTGCCTGGTGAGGGGCCTGCTGCTGCCAGGTCTTAGAAGTCAGGGCTGGCCCTTGGGGTCCTAAGGTCAAGAGTTAGGGTCACACTGGTGTGGGCCGGGGGCTCACCTTACCCTCCTGGCCTGCTCTGTCTTCTCCCTCACCTCATGACCTTCTCTCCTCCACTGGCCCAGAGGGCTTTGAGTACCCCCAAGGTCATCTCATCCATCCCCCTGCTTCTGGAAGAACCAGTCCCCTGGTACCCCTGAGCACACATGAGCTCTCTGTTTTATAGAAAGACCCAAGGCTCTATTTTTCAGTGTTCTGTCTCTGTCCCCTTCACATTTCCATGTTACAGATAGGAAAACTGAGGCCCAGAGGAAAACTGCTGCTTTGAGGTCTCTCCAAGGGTAGGGGCTGGGCCTGGTCCACTCAGCTGTCCCTGGAGTGAAGGGTCCCTGGCTCTATGGAGGGGCTTTGATGACTCCTAGCAGCTAGAGCGCCTGGAGTGGCAGGCTTTTACCGTGGGCACACCTTGGAGTCCGTACAGTGTGACAGTGTGACATGGGCCCATGAAGCCAGACCTCATCTTGGAGCCTTGTGTGTGTGTGTTGGGGGTGTCTTGGCATCGTGGGTGTCTTGTTGACCTGCCATCCCCGTCTGCCAGCTATATATGCTTGGCTGCAGTTTCCCCATGCCTCAGTTTCCTCCTGTGTAAAATGGAATGGTGAGACCAGCAGGGCACTGGGAAGGTTCTGTGCAGGTTCACCGTCTCTGTGAGCCCCAGCCTTGGGAGGGTGAGAACTTTACCTGGGATGATGAGTTGGTGAGCCACACTGGCCAAGCTCATATTGCTATAGACACCAAGACTCCGGAGCACCTGCCTGGGCGATGTGGCCTGACAAAGAGTCCGTGTGGGTTTGTACACATCTTATTATGTGACGATTGGGTTTAAAGAAAGCTCTCATGTTGAAAATCCCAGGGCTTACCTGACTTAGGGCACTAGAAGCCTTCACCCCACAGATGCCAAGTTCAAGGCCCTCCAGCGGGCAGGTTGTTTCTTCCTGGGCCTTTGCCTTCCTGTGCCTTGGCCTTAAGGCACAGTGATAGCGTGAGAAAACCATCCTGCTCCCTCCTCCTTGGTGTTCCGTGTGGGCCTGTGGGCTGGGCCTTCCCTTGGGTGGGAGCTGCGGCCCTGGTAGACCACCTGGGTTCACATTAGTGCTCATAGGTGGCACAGGGATCCAGTGGGGCTAGTGTGTGCCAAGTGCCTTCCTTCCTGCTGTGTCCACTCTGCCCTGGCTTGAGCCAGCAGGCTCGGACTCAATGAGAACTGCCTACTTCCTTTCCCTTCCAGCTGCAGACTGGCCTTTTGTGTTCTGGGCACTTCCGCTCCCCAGTAAGGCTGCCTGGCCAGCCAGCAAGCAGGTCATATCTCTTCTCCTCTCTAGCAGACTGTCAGCGTGGGGTAACCGGGAGGTCAAGACCTAGTAGTCAAGGCTGTGTCCAGCTCAGAGTGTCACCTGGAGCCTGTGGCTTCTAGGAGGGCATGAATGGGGACTCTGCCCCTCTCCTGCCTCCTGGGGCATTATGGGATGTCTCAGCCTCCTTTCTGTACAGCTGTGGACGCAGCCTCGGGGCATCACGATGCTAGTCTGAGGTCTCGCTGTGCAGCAGAGGCAGGCTGGGATTCAGAGCTGCCTCTGCGGGACCGTTCACCTAGAATGCTTTCCACCCAAGGGCTCAATGTGCCAGGCTGAGAACTGGGTTCATCACGGTCCCGTCCCTTTTCCTGGGGCGGAGATGGGGAGTTGGAAGAGAAGGGTTCAGGGCAGCCAGGCAGCTGCCTTCCTCTGGGGCCTCGGGAGGGGACAGGCCCACTGCTCCTGAACTCTTACCCTCAGCCTCTCCCAGGTCTCGTGTGTGAAGCTCTGCCTCCCAGACCTTGGCAGAGGGGGACATTGAATGCCGGCAGGCATTGTTTTCCCAGGGTTGACGTCAGGGCCATGTCTAAGGTTTTGTCTGTGAGACAGGGGTTGCTTTGTTGCTTCTCCTGGATTTACGCTCGGGCACGTCACCCTGGCGGCGAAGCCAGGTGGGGATTAGAGGGGAGCAGCAGTGCCCAGGCTGCCCTTAGCCCTCCAGGGACGGCAGGATCCACTAGTATCTGGCACACCCGAGCACTCGGCCTATCATGGAGCAAGGACTCCGGGGCATCACTGTGCTCCTGAAAGTTTGCTGTGGTTATACCTGTCACACAGGTGAGAAAACTGAGCCTCGGAAGGTGAAGTGACCCGTTATTTGTCATCTCTAGAGAGTGGCAGAGCTGGCACGCGTGTCTGGGTCTCCTTGGCCTCGTGGGTCATCACTGGGTCCCAGCACTGCAGAACCTCATTTCACCTGGCGTTGGGAGGTGATTCGGCAAGCTGGGACAGCGCAGGGTACGGCCCAAACAGAGGACCTGCATGACTTTGGGGTGCCGGTGCTTTCGTCTCTTGTCTTCAGCCTTCAGAGTTGAGTCACTGCTTGGGGCACGAGTGTGTGCAAGTTAGAGAAGGGGTTTGGAGGCTGGAGGGCGTTAGTCACTGGAAAGTGATTCCAGGAAGGCCTCGGGGGCAGGGGTAAGGAGTTGGCCCAGTCACCCCACTTGATCATTCCTCTATCTGTTTGTTCACCCATCATTTTCTGGGTCTCTCTGCTCAGGCCTATTCTTGGGCCGTGAGCTTGATACTGTATGACCTAGGAGCTTGCCAGTCCTGGGGGCCTTTCCAAATGACTGTCACTCTGGGCTAGAAGAGTCCCTAGAGATAGGTTAGCTCCCATTCTTATTTTGCAGAGGGGAAAGGTGACTTGCCCGAGGTGGCACAGCAGTCTGGTGGCCCAGACTCAGTTGGGTCTGTCTGGGTTCCAGTGCCATGTTCTTGGGCCCTCTGCTGTGCCCTCTGCTGTGCTGACAGACAGCTGTCACTCCAGGCTGGGAGCTTGCTTACCGAGCCCTCAGCCCCTCAGCTATTTGGATGTGTGCTTGGGCTTCTCCAGAATCCTCCAGAACCTCTGTTCTGAGATGATTGGAGGGTTGCTCTGCACCAGTGTGCTCTGTCCTGAGCTGTCACCTCGCCCACTGGAAACACTGGTTGGCCAAATCCCTGAGCGATGACTTTTCCTGCTGGACCCTGGCTCGCTGGTAGCGGGGCTCATGTGCACTCTGCTGCCCGAAGGCCAGGACCACTGCAAATCCTCTGCGAAGATCTCGAAGATCTCGTTGCCTGGGAAAAGCATCTCAGAGCCTTCCCTGCTCCTGCCTTCCAGGACCTGGTTCCAGCCTTTCCCACCGGGAAGTGCTGCCCGGTCTCTGGCCATAATCCCCGGTTAGGGGGTTAATTCTGGCCCTTCTCGTGGTTTTCCACAGAGTAGGAAAATGAATAGACACCAGCTGCCTGTTAATATTCGAGGCTGCCCCTCTGGCTCTGAGGCACCCGCTAAACCCTGCTTTCTCACCTTCCTTGGAGGCCTGAGTCCTGACTCAGACTCGAGCTGAGACCTGCTCTGCACGGGAAGGATCTGGCTGGTCCCTCTAGGGTCCCCAGGCTGCCGGCAAGGAAGCACCTCCTCTAGGCACATTCCTTCTCCTGGAGTCATGGAGCCCTCTGAGCCAGAAGTGGCCTTGGAGCCCAGAGATAACCCTGACCCCACCTTCCGAGATAGATACACTGAGGCCCAGAGAGGCTGAGCCACATGCGTGTGGCCCTTCAGCCCGTGTGGCCCTTCAGCCCGTGTGACATCCTCCTCTGCGGGCCAGTGATGTTTTTGTTTTTGGCCAAGGGTCTGGGCTGTCCAAACCCCTTTGTTAAAAGGTGGCTGTGGTTCCTGCTCCAGACAGACGTCCTGAGAGCAGATCACCCAGTGCCTGGTGGCTGCACGGGACTCCTAGGCTGGAGCTGGCATCCTCGCCTGCTACCCTCGCCTGCGGTCCTCTGCTCAGCAGCTTCCTGGTGCCCCAGCGCTGCCCTGGGGTCACCACAACACCTTCTCCATGCCCAGCATCCTGCCCCTCTCTTCCCCTGGCCACCCTGACTGTTTTTGGCTTTTTTGGCCCCAGGGAGGCCCCTTACCTCTGAGGAGAGAGCAGATTACCAAGGAGCCACCAGCTCCCGGGCCTGGGGCAGGAAGGGGTTAAGCAGCGCTGTCTGTCTGCGAGCCTGACTCCCAGCTGGTGTCCTGGCCCCTCAGGCCATCCAGGCCATCTGGCCTGACAGACCTACACTGTGTCCCATCTGTCCCAAGGCAAAGTCACCAGGAGGAGGCCTGCCTGCTGCCTTTGTGGGCCTGCTGGGGAGGGTGTGGAGCCTGCTGTGTGTCCCTGTGAGGCCAGGCCACCTGCGAAAGGACCTCCTCTAGGCAAGATGCCCTGAGTAGTTGCCTCTGTGGTGTTGGAACCTACTGACATAGGTCAGTCTGGGTTTCCTGATGCAGATGGGCCCAGAGAGGTACAGGAAGATGCCCAAGATCACACAGCAAATCAATGCAGGCAGAGCAGACTTGAATCTGGGCACTGCCTCACCCACGCCCCTAGCTCCCAAACACATTCATCCAGTCAGTACTGGTTGAGGTCCTACTGTGTGCCGAGCAGTCTGTAACTCCGCATACCGGACCATGCTGCAGTCCCAGGATCAGGGAGAAAGAACCAGAGGCTAAAGCCTCTGAGGGAGGAAAAGCATGTCTCGGTCACACCTAGGGCTGGCCACTGTGACAGTCCTTCAGCCACTGGAAGAGGGGCCTGCTGCTAGGAGGGGCAGACTGATACTGAGCACTTGGGGTTTAGGATTGAAGTAGGCAGGTATTGTTGTCACCCCATTTTAGAGGTGAGGAAATTGAGGATTAAAGGGGGGAAGTCCCCCTTACCAGATCACCCTCGGGGAGTGGCTGCTCCAGGTGGCTATGCGGGGGTGTCTACTGTCAAAGTATTTGCAGATGGGAGCCAAGGACAAGTACAGATGGCCTCCCCCTCCCCCCAGGCCAGCCACTTCCTGTCCTTCTTTCCCAGCTCATGTCTCCTTTGGCACATTGCTGAATCCAGGCCAACACTGTGTGGCTGGAGGGTCATGGCTCAGGGCACAGGAGTCCTCAGTGGGGTTTGGTGGGAAAAGGAGGTGTTTTGTGCTAGTCCCTTGGCAGAGCAAGACTTGGTGACCCTGCTCCTTGCCTAGGGTGGGCTTTGGGCAGTACCTGGGGGATTCCCTCTGGGGGACTCTGTCATCAGCAGACCCAGAACGTACCTTCCAGTGAGCACTGGACCAGGCTGATGGAGCCCCACTGTGCCCAGCCTGGCCTGGCCACCCGCTGGGAGATGCACCTCCTTTCTGATCCCTGGGAGACTGAGACACATTCTGCTATCTTCTCCCTTTCAGTGTGAGGCCAGCTGTCTCCGAAACGAGTCCAGGCTTTGGGTCCTGGGTTCTAACCCAGCCTGCGTCACTGCAGAGCAGGGACGTCTGATGCTTCTATACCCAGGCTCGAGAGCCAGACTGAATTCAGTCCCCGGCTCAACCCGTCTGGGACAAGTGTTTTCACTTCCCTGATAACAATACCTACCTCATACGGGAGCTGTGAGGAGTGACCCCGCAGTGGAGTGCACACGCGCACACTTCCTAGTGTTGCTGGTTATGATGAGGGGGCCCTGCACAAGTCCCCTCACCTCTGTGAGCCTCAGTTTCCAAATCAGCAGAATGGAGACAAGGAAGCGAGTGGCTCGTTCACAAGATGAGCTGCCGGGGCTTTCTTGTCACAGAGTTTTTTTGGGGTGTCTTTGCCCCATAGCATCCCCCCTTCTGTCTTGAGAGGAGGACCTTTTCTGTTCCCTGTCATGTGGCCTGTCATGTGTCGTGTGAACACACGTGTGCGTGTGTGTGTGTGTGTGTGTGTGAGTGGAGGTGCCCAGTGCCCCTGCTTTGCTTCAGCCAGGGCCTGCCCTGACGGCAGGAGTGGATGTTAAGAAGTGAGTCTTTCCCCTTGAGCTGTGTTTAGTCAGTGACTCCTCTCTCACCAGGCGCGGCCCTTTGCAGTGTAATTACCTGTCCCAGCTCCCCGCCCAGATGTCCCTGCCAGGACTCATCTGCAGCTGCTGTAGCACTGGCCGTATTCATCACTGGGTCCTTGTCTCTCTTCCCGCCTTCCTCCTCCTCCTGGACATTGCTCAGGAACGCGCTCCGCCCCTTACCCGCGGCATGGCGGGAACTCATGAGTTAGAGAGTGATGCTGACCCCCCTGCCT
>PVJX010050859.1:0-10524 GCA_004027295.1 Dolichotis patagonum | reverse complement strand
AAAAAAAAAAAAAAAGATTAATTAAGACAGCAAATGCATGTGCTCCAACATAAGATGGAGGAGAGAAGTTGTTCTCTGATTAGAAGTAGCAATAAATGATTTGCCCAAAGCCGGGCGAAGAGGCACAGGCTTATAATTTCAGCACTCAGGAGGCTGAGGCAGGAGAATCACCGTGAGTTTAAGGTCAGCCTGACCTACACAATGAGACCTTGTCTCAAAAAAGCAAAACTAAACTAACACACACACACACACACACACACACACACAGAGTCTGCCAGCGGAGCCGGATCGGGCGCATGTATTTCTTGGCTTCCTGGGCAGGGGGTTTCATCCTGGCCTTAAACCCAGGTCTGAAGCAAGGTGTCTACTGGGCGGGTGGATGCCCCGAGGCAGGAAATGGCACTGCCTCAGTGTCCCCGCTAGGAGCCGGCAGGCAGGGTGGGAAGGCGCAGCGTCGGAGTGGCCAGGGCAGCGGGGAGGCGGATGGCAGCCCAGGCGTGGGGACCTCCACCTCCCCAGTCAGTCGGCTGCCGGCCTCGGCCTCACCATCCTGGTTCCCGCTGGCAGAGCCGCCGGCCAGGGGGGGGGGACATCGGGGTGCTGTGTGTATACCGAGCTGGACGCCTCCCTCTCACACCGAGCTCCTGCTGTGTGCGGTTCTGAGCCCACTCCGCTGCTCCACGCACGGCCCGGATGTCCTTGGTTTTGTGGCCATTGGGGCATCCATTAACCTATTTATTTATTGTATGTTTCTTTGGGTTTTTGAGACAGGGTCTCACTGTGCAGCTCAGGCTGGCCCCAAATCACCGCAGTCCTCCTGCCTCAGCCTCCTGAGTGCCTTGGTCACCACCCTGGCCCTGCAGCCTGTGGAGAGGCACTGACCTGGGGCGCCCGCAGCAGCGCACCCCGCCCAAATGTGAAGCTCCTTCTGCCAAAACTGGGCAGCCGCAGAGCCCAGCCAGGAGCATCCCACACCTGGGGACTTGAGTGGCCACAGCCGCGCCCAGGCACCCCTGGCTATTCCCGTCATTAGCCAGCGTGGCCTGCCCCTTTAATGGGGAGGCCGTGGCCAGAGCAAAGGAAGCCTCTGAGTATTAACTTCACTGTGCACAAAGGAAGCCGTCCTTCTCCTCCCCCTCCGCTGCTTCTCCACTGAGTTTACTCTGCTGCCCGAAGTGTGGAGAAGGTAAACACGGTCCTGTCTCCACTCCACCTTTAGGTTCCTCTGAGCAGCGGGAGCAAGTCCCATCCCCTAGCAAGCAGGACAACGGAGCAGCGCGGGCAGGGACGCCTGGCCTCCTTCCAGCCGCTGTGTGTCGGGGCAGGAAGGTAAACAGTTTTGAAATCCGTGTTAAATTTTAGCTCATTGAAAGCAGGGGCTCACACAGCAGAGGCGACATTTCCCACGGTACAGCGCATTCTTACACAGAGAATGAAAACAAGGAATATGAAAAGTTCTGAAGGAAAGAGAAAATAAAGCAAATATCACAGGCTTTAAAAATTCCTGTGCAAGCCAGGCATGGTGGTGCACCGCTGTCATCCCAGCACGCAGAAGGCTGAGGCAGGATGATTGTCACCAGCCTCAAGCCAGCCTGTACTACACCGTGAGTTCAAGACCAGCCTGCACTGCATCACAAGACCCTGTCCCAGGCTTCGCCTTCCACAAAAATACGGACGCACAAAAAACAAAGACCAAAGCTGGATGTAGCACCGCACACCTGTAATCCCACCATTTGGGAGGCTGAGGCAGGAGGAACACATGAGTTCAAAACCAGCCTGGGCTGGGCTTGAGGCCCTATCTCAAAACCAAACCAAACCAAACAAAAAAACAACAACAACAATGACAAACCAGGACCCTCAACTTAAGAGACCTTAGCACTTTAGTGGTCCACAGAGAGCAGTCTGTGGGGGAGGGGGCCCTCAGGGCACAAGGGTCCCTGCTGGGCCCAGCCAGCTTGTCCTGGACACACCACCTGTCGTGGTGGCTCAGGGGTGGACAGACCCCTCTCAGCCTGGCTGTTGCCCATCTGTCCCTAGGGACCCTAGCATCTGGCTTCCTGCAAATGTGGTTTTGAGGCCAAAATGTGACAGAAAATCATGCACAGAGGTGTCAGTGGTTGGTGACTAGGTTAGGGGTAATTACTGGGCTCTTTCCTTCAGCAATGATTATTAAATGTTACTTTCCAGTTAAAAAAATATAGGAGATAAGAAACCCTTAAACCTCTATCAGGGAACTTTAGAACACCCTAGCTTGATTGGTCCCTTTAAAAGGGACTTTATGTGGCCCTGAAGCAAGGCCAGCAGATCGCTGTAGCTGCTGGTTTCAAACAGGAGCCTAAAGAGAATTCTTTCTGTGGTCTGTTGGCCATTTCAGAACTTTGGAAATGGAATGGTCAATTCATCAGAAAAAAATAGCAGGCGAGTATGGCGGACTTTGGGGGGCATGCAGGGGAGAGACCCTGGCGTGTTGGGACCTGCACCATGTGGTTGACTCGAGGTGCCGGGAGAACAAGGAACTCCTCCCCTCTCTGGGGGGCAGCTGAGAGTGTGGCAGACTTTCGGCAGCCCAAAGGAGAGAGACCCTGGCACGTCGGGACCTGCACCATGCAGTTGACTTGGGGTGCCGGGAGAACAAGGAACTCCTCCCCTCTCTGGGGGGCAGATGTGATCCTCCCGGCGTGTGGGCTGAGAATCATTCATCTCATGTCGTCCTGTCCCCTGTCCCGTGTCCCCCTTCCCCTTCCCCACTGCTTAGCAAGTGGGAGCCAGTGAACTACACATCTTGTGAAAAGATTGGCTATGTTATTTAGTATGAGCTCCCCATATGCAAAGATATGAACAACCATTTGGAAGAAAACAAGAGACAATATGACAGATAGTGAAGATCTCTGGTTGTCTAGCTTGGAAATTTATGCTTTCTTATGTCCCGTTCTGTTCTGTTTTGTTGTGTTTAATTTTATTCCCTTTTAAAATAAAATAAAATAAGAAAAATAAAAATAAAAGGGACTTTATTTGATCAATGGATTAATTGGTTCTGGGGCTTGAACCCAAAGCCTTCACACTGAGCTACATCCCCAATTCTTTTGTAAGTTTTTTTTTTTGTTTTTTGTTTTTTAGGTTTTGAGGTAGAATTTTGCTAAGTCTCTAAGTTACTCAGGCTAAACCTGAACTTGTGATCCTCCTGCCTCAGCCTCCCAGGATTATAGACCTTTATCACCACACCTCACTTGGGATTTTATAGTGATTATCACTCCAATTTCCATTTATATCTAGAGTTTCCTCTAATGCAGGGCAAACACAGCAATATGCTCCCAAAAAAATCTAAGACCTGTCCTATTTGCCATTTTCAAAAATGGTTTTTTTTTTCCTTGTCTAAGTTTCTCACATCAACAAAAATCCTTGAAACTTCTCTTTGGCAAAAACTCTAAAAAAAAAATCAGCGGGGCAGGGGTTCAGCTCAGCAGTATAAGTGCCTGCTTGGCAAATTCGAGGTCATGAGTTTGATCCCAGGCACCAAAAAACAAAATGAAAAACCCCATCAAAACTATATTTGAACCTGTGAGTGAGTAACATGCAAATAAGGATTTCAGCACACGCGTTGCTCTTTGGTTGTGAAGTCACATAAGCCCGTGCAGGCTGCGGAGACTGCCCACAGCCCATTCACCCGGAACCTGGTGGGGGTGGCGGCTCTGTCTGCGTGGCAGGCAGCTGGCCACGCTCGCCCTGAGAGGGCTGCCAAGGCCTGGCTGCCTTTGCCACCAAACCTGTTTGGACCTGTGGTTCGCTTGGAAATTACACAAGCTAAGCATGAGTGTGAGAACAGAGAGGATTGCTGCGTCTGTGCAAACAAAAGCCAGTGCTTCACGGAGACTCTGCGAGCGAGACTTGATTTACTTCTTAATACATAGGGCCTGGCTTTGTAGTGCAGGCTGGCCCCGCGCTCACAGCAATCCTCCTGCCTCAGCCTCCCAAATATTGGGATCACAGGTGTGCGTTCCCGTGTCTGGCTGAGCCAAGACTGATAATCAAGCATCCCGCTCCCCTGGATGGCCTGGCTTTGCTTCCATGTCCCAGGCCAGCAGCCCGGGGTGGGGGGGGCGCTGAGGCCATCAGACCACAGCAGCCCCAGACACCCCTCTGGGGCTGGACTCTCAAACTAAGGGACAGTGAACCTCTGAGGCTGCCTGCAGCTGGCCGTGGCTGATGCTGCTACCAAGGGTGGGGAGCGGCCTGCTGCAGAGCCACACACCTGTGACCCTGGCACTCTGGGAGTCTGAGGCAGGAGGATCTTGAGTTTGACCCCAACCTGGGAAACTTAGCCACTTAGTGAGACCTTGTCTCAAGTGAAAAATGAAAAGGAGAGGCAGCTCAGTGGGAAGGGCCTGGGTTCAGTCCCCGGTAGTGAAAATAAATAAATAAACAAATAAATAAATAAATAAATAAATAAGACCTGTTTCTAGTTAAAGTAGTTACGGCAAGGCTCTTCCAATTGTAACTGAAAACCCCAAAGGACTCATCCCACCTCTTAACACGCGTGTGTGAGTGGACTCACGTGTGTGTCGCCCAGAAGCAGGTGGGGTCTGCGTTTCCATGATGACTCTGACCAGCCCCTGCCCGGTTCCCCTGAGAACCCCTCTTCCATCTGGCCGTGCAGTGGGGTGCAGAACAAAGCCCCAGTGGGTGTGGACAGTGAGCCCAGCCTCTCCCAATCAGTATCCTTCTCGGGGTGCAGGGATCCCCGAAGTCCCTTCCCACCCTGGCTACCCCGACCCTGACCCTGTCCCTGAGACCCTTGGGTGGGCACGGGAGAGAGAGCTCTGGCCTGACTGGGCTCACAGGGTCACTGTCACCCCAGGAACTCACTGTGGAGGGGCAGGCAGTGGCAGGAGGCCCAGGCAGTGGAGAGGGGGTCCCCCCCACTGCAGGGCACAGCAGGCGGCTGCCAAGGCCCTTCCTGCCCCTGCCGCCCCACCCTCCCCACACCACCCCATCCTGTGACCCAGCTGAGCCCCGGGTATCAGTTCTATCCCCCCACGGCTGGCTGTGGCTTCTCCCCGGCTCCAGGCCCAGCCTTCAGCCCCGGCCGCCGAGGTGGGCTCCGGGTGGTCTTGTGTTTGGGCTGTGACTCTCGGGGCCCGTGGTGGCCGCGCTACCACACAAGGTAGCGTTGGGTTACAGGACCCTGAACGCAGCCCACTCAGCCACCAGAGATGGGACCCGGGGTCACACTGGCCCTCACTCCTCCCGGAACCCCATGGTGGCCAGGGTGGGCGCATGCTGCCTGGCTTCTGGGACCAAGCCCTGCCTTCCCCGCCATCGCCATTGCCATCGCCATCTCAGGCAGCTTTCTGAGCTTCTTTCTTTGTTGCTAGGGGGCTGTGGGGGCTTTGAGACAAGGCCTCACTATGTAGCCTAGGCTGGTCTCAAACTCACCATGATCCTCCTGCCTCAGCCTCCTGAATCTGGGATGATAGTTGTGTGCCACCAGCTACCACATCGCGGGTGGTTTTTGAGCGACTTCGCTGATTTGAAAATTTGGGAAGATAAATGGGATGTGCTTTCCCAGTTCCCTTCGTTCTCATGAACAAAATCCGCCTGCAGATTTCTCTGTCCCGGAGATCTGTCCCCGGACCTGAGTGGGACGGACGGCTGCGGCCCCCTGAGGTCCCCACGCCAAGTCACAGCAGCACCTGTGCCATTGTGAAGGTGACCTTCGGCCTCTACTGTTTCTCACCTTGTTAGGGAGCTGGATGGCACCAAAGCGCAGGCTCTCGGGGTCGGGGTCCTCCCTCAGGGTCGCCCCGAACTTTCTTTCTCTCTGTGGCGCTGTGTTCAGCCCCTTGAGTTACTTTCCCAGCTCACACGGCGAAGGTGGCTTTGGCTGCATTCAGCGGAGTTTGTAAAGGCTTCTTCTGTGACACATTTCCATGCTCTGGCACCAGGTTTCTCACTGGCTGTGTGTTGCTGCTGTTGTTATTTTGTGGTGCTGGGGATTAAAGGTCGCACTGAACCATGTCCCCACCCTTTTCCTAATTCCTAATTTTGAGACAGGGTCTCACTGGGTTCCCAGGCTGGGTTGGATCCTCCTGCCTCAGCCTGCCAGAGCACTGGGTTTGCAGGGGGGGGGGCCGCCACGCCCGGCCCATCGCTGTGCTTCTGGGGCAGCCTCCCCCGCTGTTCCATTTACCCTCCTTCTTGACTTGATCCTTAACAGATTAATTACTGTCCTTTAGACAGCGCTGCTCTTTACCGGACTCGGGACAATAGTCTTCACGTCAGGAGAAACAGGGTCTCTTGCCATTCTTGGGCCCCCACTGTCTCCCTTGCTAAGATGCAGAAGAGAAAAAAGCCACAGAAGTGTGGTCCCCCTTGGCAGCTGCCCCCAGCCGGAGGACAATGGAGACCGGGTGCCTGGGGATCATCACCAACCTTGTCAATCACCCTGAGGGCCCAGGGCTGAGTGACCTTTCAACTGTTTAATAAAGATGAACTCAATCTTTTCCATGAAAATTTTCTTTAAAAATGTATCTTAATTTTTAAAAGAAATCTGAGCATAATGACAGGATACACTCTTAGGGACAAAACCCCCTCTGTTCCCCCAGGGCCCATAAGGGCTGCCGGGGTACCTGCCATCACGGACAGCAGAGGATGGCAGTGGTCCGGCAGAGGTGGCCCCTGCACGGTGCAGTCCTGGTGGCCGCAGAAGCTGAGGCCCCTCCTGGGGACAGGGGACAGCGCCTCCCAGTCAGGGCCGGCCTCGGGGGAAGGTGGGGGTAGGGCTGCTCAGGGGATCGGTTTGCATTTCGCCTGGGGCGCCCAGGCAGCCTGTGACTCATCAGCCCTTTCTCCCAGATTCCAAGAGCGGGTGAATTCCACTCAGAGACTCTCTCTCCTTTCCTCCTACCTGGCCCATTCCCACCCATTGTTTTGTTTATTTATTTTGCAGCTCAGGGGCTGGAACCCAAGGCCTCTCACAGACTGGACAAGTGCTCCCTACGTACCAAACCCCGAGGCAGGCCAGCTGTGACCCCAAAGCACAATTAATTACACCAGAAAGGCAAATCTCGGGCACAAAGGTAGTAGCCAGGAGAAGCAAGGAAGGCTCCAGCTCATTCCGGGAGGAACAGAAGAATCAAAGAATCCAAAACAAAAACCACTTTTTACTGAAGCACACAGAATACTTCCAGCCCCACCCTGACACTGCTGGACACGAAAAGGACACTGTCCCCTCCCGAGTTTAATGTTTATAGCCGCTTGTTTTAGTAAGTTGTATTCAAGACAAATATGATTTTTTGTTTATTTATTTAGTATTGAAATAGGGTCTCACTGTGCATTTCAGACTGGCTTTGAACTCCCTAATAGCCCAGGTTGGCTTCCAACCCAGAGAGGTCCTCCTGCCTCAGCCTCTGGGGTGCTGGGATGACAGGCATGTGCCACCACACCTGGCTTCTTTTAAACTTTAAAAACTACCCAGGATCCCAGCTGTCTGGTATAGTTCCCTCCCATCTTGTGCCATGATTAGCCTTCAATTGGTTTTTCCAAAAGCCAAGGTCTGTGGCTACATATTAAGCAGTAAAACCCGAGGGTATCACTAACATCTAACATTCCAGCAGCAGCCTCCGGAGATTTTCAAGATACTGCCTGGTGATTTATGCTCTGGCCTAAGAGCCAAGGACTAGGTGTGGTGGTGTGTGCCTCTCATCTCTGGGAGGCTGAGGAGAGAGGGTTCCAAGTTCCAGCCCAGCCTGAGAAACTTAATAACATAGAGGGTCCTACAAAATAAGACATTTTAAAGGGAGGTAGGCTCAGGATATAGCTCAGTGCAAGGTCGTGAGTTCAAGTCCCAATACAGAAAAGAGAAGGAGGGGAAGGGAAGGGAAGGGAAGGGAAGGGAAGGGAAGGGAAGGGGGGAGAATCAAGGAGGGTGTCTGAGTTAGGCAACTCTATAGCGCTGTCCTACACATTGCCCCCCCATGAGCCAGGAAACTCGGACGCGGGAAGCATTCGCGGCCTGGGAGACCTTCCAATGGGTCACACCTGAACCCTCCTGCCTCCTGCCTGGCAAGGACACCGGGTTTTAGCCACCTCTGCTCCTACTAAAAGCCCACCAAGGCCAGCACCGAGCTCTTCTGCCCCCAACCCCTGGCGGACTGAGAAGGGTGTGGGCCAGCACATGTCCCAGGGACCCGTCCAGGACCTGCAGCACATCCCGGAAAGGTCCAGGCTTCCTTCCGGGGCCCCCAGGGAAGCACCACCCACGGCATGCTGGGAAGGCAGAGGCAGCTGACCACCACCCCACGGCATGCTGGGAAGGCAGAGGCAGCTGACCACGGTGTCCACGAAACTGCAGGCGCTGCCGTCCAGGACTCACAGCTCCCATCTGGCTGCAGCTCTTTCATGACTCAGCCTGAGACCTAGGTCCACGTCACAGCCGCCACCTCTGCTTTTGGTCCACTTCACTTTTAGGGTCCTTCCAAATGCCTTGCTGGCACTTTTGATCCACCCGTCAAGTTTTATGGGTGTCTTACAGCTTTTACTCATACTTGTGACCCAGCTGTCCCAAACCTTGGACAGGAACACTTCTCTCCATCTGTGGCCTCAGACAAAGGCCACACCGGGCAGCACCCCGTGGGGACTCCTTTCTGGGATGGGCCAGGGCTGTGTCTGCGGTTAGGGCGCAGAGGTCCCAACTGTGAGTGAGGTTGCCTTACGTGTCCTACGGCCTCACAGGAAGTTTTCAAGTGCAGGCTGGGCTGTCTCACGCTGGTAGGCTGTTTGAATGTCTTTTCCTGGTTGAGATGTTTTGACCGATGTTAAGAGGTCAACAGTACGCACACCTCATTAACAATCTCCTGGGGACATTGTGTGCCAGGAACCCCTGCCGTGGTCTCCGGGTTCCCATCCTGGCATTTCCTCCTGGGTAAATGTCATCTTCGCTCGGTTTATTAGCTCTTAGACCATCAGGGCAAGAGCACAATCCCCCAAACCGGTAGAGAAGCAGGATGCCCACAAGGCCATGAGAGGAAGGATGACAGCCCGCTGCCACCCTCCCTCTCTGCTGGGTTTCTGTTGTTCCCTTCAAAATCTTGCATGCAATACTTTGCCTCCGTGAGGCCTCTCCTGGAAAATCTCCGTGGTAAAGGGATAGCTTCACGCTGGAGGGTCGCAGGCCATGGGGACGGGCTTTGGAAGGCCTGGGTGCAGATCAAGGCTCGCCTGCTGACGTCACCCAAAGCGAAGGTTTGTTGACACCGGGGAGCAACTCGCCCTGTGGAATCTCTGCTGGCTTTTGTAACCGAATGCCAGTCTCCACTTCTGTGCTTGCCGGGACAATCAGCTTTGCTCAACTCTTGGGTAAGGGACCCGTGACCTCACAGAACACGCGTCCAGCCCTGAGGAGGTGAAGCAGCCGTGGCCCTCGGTGTGTCCTTGACTGTGTAGCTGCCCAGGTAGCCTGTGAGGAAGCTTGGGGAAGCCAGGCCATTGGGCAGCTGCCGGTCCACGCACACGACATGGTTCACTCGTGGCTCGGCAGCTGTCTCTGTCCATCAGCTCCCGCTGTGGGCTGGAACTGAACCAGACAGGACCTTCCCACTCGTGAGTCAGCTCTGGGTGAGAGAAGGTCAGACGGCAAAGCCCACTAGAGGAGACGTGATATAGCCACCCAGTGCTAACGAAGCCTGGCCCTGCCAGAGAGAGAGGGAAGGAGACCCTGTGGGACAGATGACTGGGTTGGAGCCAAGGAGGCTGAGAGTCACACAGGTGGGAGGAGAGAGAGCGGAAGATGTGAAAAGAGGCCGGAAGAGGAAGACCCTGGGAGAGAGGGAACAGGAGATGTTTATGGCACGATTTTTAATTTCTTAATTATATTTTGATTAAAGTTATTTATCTAGCCAGACATGGTGGCACATGCCCGTAATCCCAGCCCTCAGGAGGCTGAGGTGGGAGGATTGTCAAAACAAAACAACAACAAAAAACCAGACACACAGGCACAAAAACCCCAACTATATGTCCATGTGCGTATACAGCAGTGGTGGCAAACCTTCAGCATGCGTGCTGCACCAGGCCGTCGGTCACCAGTGAAAGCTCTAACAGGTTTGCCATCGCTGGTAAACACTATGTATGTATATGAAAGTAATCTTAGTTCAATAATTCCCCTGAGCAAAGACACAGAAAACAATACTAATATTGAAATATGCATACCAATCCGTGGCTCACTCTATCCAGCTTTTTCTTTTTTGTAGTACTGAGATCGAACCCAGGGCCTCATGCATGCTAGGCAGAGGCAGTACCACTGAGCTACATCCCCAGCCTTTTCTTTTATTGTTTTTGAGACAGGATCTTGCTATGTAGTTCAGGCGGGCCTTGAACTCGAGATCCTCGAGATCCTCCCGCCTCGGCCTCCTGCAATGCTGTGTCTACTGACACAAGCCAGCCGCACAGGGCTTCCTAGTCAGTCTGCAGTTACTAGCAGCCGGAAGAATTCCTAACACATGTTTATGTTGCTAGATTTTTTTTTCCCAG